>JAXQQM020092400.1:0-105361 GCA_034641835.2 Pinus albicaulis | reverse complement strand
TCTTGACATAAGGATGTGAAAGCTCTTGGGCTGGAGATTAGCTTGCAAGGGAGATAGAAAGCTTTATCAGATGGAGGAAGAGAAGTTGGGATCCCTATAATTATGGGATTGGCCCTATCTGTCAGGAAGCTTCCATGAGAGGTGGCAAACCACTTCCTCTCTATGGGCTCATGACAAACATACGCAACTCACAAGATAGATATCAGTCCGGGAATTTGTTAGAGACAAAGAACTTCGCCATTTATTTTTAAAAGACACCCTTTATTAAGCTTGGCGCGGGTGCGGCTCTGAGACAGAGCGCCAATTGGCATGACCTCTTTGGAGGATTTTCCCCCTTGGCACGAGGGCGACCCGACGGAACCACGCCCATTGGAAAAAGAGCTATTTTGGGGGTTTTTGCGGGGAGATGTCTTCGGGGCAATGGCTCATCTTGAGAGGAGGATGTAATGAAAGTATTTTCAAGTCTTGTCTCTGCTCACAGGTCACGGAATGAGCCCTCCAATGTGCGGGATGGGGATTGCAGGGACAGTGACAAATTGTTGTGTAACAGATGCCTCCTAAAGCATGAGGCCCGAGAGAGAGAGAGGGGTGAAATGCTTTACGAGAACATGCCGACTGAAAAAATTGCCATCGAAAAACCTGCGGAGCGAAGTACAACTGATGTCTCAGATACATGATATATATGCATGGTATGGGCACATCCATCCATAACAGAGCATACAATAATCTAGATCCAAGGCATGGACGCAGCCATCTAGTAAGGATCGATAAATAGACTCAGGTATGGTCGCAGCCATCCAATCGGTGAGTCATGTAAATAATAATCCACAATATCGCAGCCTGGATTACAACAGACAAAATCCAGGGTCTTGCGCTCCATCTCGACCGGAACAAAGTACAAGTTCAAGCATGCGAATATGTGAGCTGAAGTCGAACATGCAAGAACATTGTCTGATTACCAGCCAATGATGAAAGCTGTTAACATACGCGAGAGGAACCACCAATAGTGACAATGGCCCTCAAGGTACTATAGGTACAATCTACGGTATGTGAATCAATGAGCTGGCGTTGAACACCCGTAGAATCACTCGATTGGAGGCCAATGATGAAAACCTCACGTCGAATGCGACGAACCTGCCATTGAGGCATGCAGGCTCCAAGGTACCATAAGGGAGTCTCTAGATCATCTTCCTGGATAATGAGCTGAAGTCGACAGGAAGTGACCTCGATCGAAGGTGGGCCATAGTGTTTCCCACATCATTGACACGAGACAGAGGAACATGATGTTTTTTGTGAATTAGGATCAAATGAGAATCAGAGGAAGGTTGATACTTTGTAGAGGTCAACTTCTCTTGAACATATAACGGCACAATAGTGGATTTGGCAGTATTTGACATCGACGGGTCAGAGGTCATGGTGACGAGGCAATGAGCAGATGAGAGGTCAAAAGGGATTATCCAAACCCACGGAGGCAAAGTGAAGAAATGAGATGAGATGTCCCCAACCCGACACGAATGCAAACAAGTGCCATGTTCAAGAGCGACATACTGCCGATGACAACGATGATGGTTCCATTTTTTCCCCCACCATTTCTGGCAAGTACCCAAATTATTTTTTATAAAAATCTTGGAGGGGATAGCATATTCTTGTAATATAAGTCTGCCCTTTGGGCGAATCCATCCTAGTGCATTTAACGAGTCCTAGGAAGGAGGAACTCAGAGAACGTCATTTCGACTGGATCCGATGTCATCAGGGTTTAACGAGTCTGACAAAGGGAGAACTCGACGTCTTTTCATGTTTAGAGTGTTTGAAAAGATAGCAAAAAAGTAAACTCCACAGGTCCCTTTTCGTAAATAGTTCCTCAGATCCGAAAAGGTAGAAAACAATATCCGAGAAAACCTCCTAGTCGTGATAGGCTAGGGTATTCTTTGACAATAAATCAAACAAGGCTGAAAGAAGATTAGCGTATAGGTGAATCAACCGATTCATGTCCACTTCCGCGAGATCAAAGGAAATGTAACAGAGGCCGCAAACAATGCTGTGTTAGAGAGTTAGAAAAGAGCTGAAAGATGACTCGAGAGTGACTTTTTCGTGTATTTACCGAGTCCGAAAAAGTATAAAATACAACTCGTTTCACCGTTTAAGTCGCGTAAAAGACCTGTTGCTGCACAAAAAGCAAGTGTAAAACCCATTTTTGACAAAATATATTAAAATGTTCAGAAAAACAACTTTCAAAACCTATTTTGAGTTCAAAAAGTTATAAATATGTCAAATGGTAAAAATAAAATTACTTTTTACTTTTACCTCACCGAAGAGTAGCAGTGGTCCATTTTGTGTGCGAACTTCTGATGGTGATTGCGAACGATCCGGGCTACCATTCAGATTCTCCTCTGTTCCAGGTAAGAGGCACTTCTTTGTACTCCATTTCAATCCGTTTTTTCAATAATTTTTATTGCATATTAGACTTCTTGTGAGGAATTTTTGAATTTTTAGGGCTCCGCCCATTGGCGCGGGTATCCAGCACGGACCCGCGCTAATGGCATTTTATTTCCAAAGGGCCCGCGCCAACTAGCGCGACTGTTAGGAAAACAGTCGCGCCAGCAGCGCAATCCAATTTTCCGTTTGAAATTTTCATACAATGAATGAATTGCATGAATTTTTAAAGATAACAGAGGTCTAATTGAAGTTTTTTGACCATGTAAATGCAGGCAACCAATCAAAATGGTCATTGAGTGGAAAGAGAGGGAGCACGGGGAAGAGGATGAACAGGCCATGGAGAATGAAACTTGCATGAATGCCCTCAAGAACTGTGGGCTTAAAAATTTCTTCCTGACACCTTGTTTACGAGCTCAGCCTGAGCTCCTATAGTACCTGATCAGCATATGGGACGAACATGAACAAGTGTTCAAGTTACGGGACCAAGTATTAGAATTGGAGGTCTCTGACGTATACTTCATAACCGGACTATCGTGCAGAGGTCCGGTGCCCATATTGACAAGGAGCAGACCATCTGGTGAGAAGATGGAGCAAGTGATGGCACGAGTGTGCCGAGGGGCACGACTAGGATCAGGAAGTGGAAAGGTGGACATCCATACTATTCCTGATCTAGCACTCAGGGTAGTGCTTCATCCCATCACGCGGGCCGTGGGATCGCAGGCACCGCACGAGGAAACAAAGGCCCAACTCTTACTGGCCTCAGAGTGCATGAGTCCCCTATTATTTGACTGGGCCACAGTAGTGACAATAAATATCAAGAGACAACTCACGAAGTGTATGCAGGCCAAACTGAAATAGTTTGGCTATGGCTCCATCCTGGTATCGTTCATTCTGGAACGACTACCAATCTTCCAGGGCCAAGGGGCCATAGTAGCTGAGCCGATTCCACGAGAGCCAAGAATGGCTCGTTGGGCAGCACTGATGCCCAGAGCTGGAGGAGGCCAACAGATGTCCTGGAGGCCGGAGTTTTTTGGGTGGTTGCGGCGTCAGTTGATTGTAGTAGAAGAATGGCCATATGCAGGAACCGATTTCAATGGAGACCCAGATCTCCCACTGCCGGAGGGAGATTATTGGGACGAGGAGTTGGGTATGACCTCTTCTATTTTTGATTTTTATGTTTTATGATTTTTTGGTAATACACGTTCGTCCTGACACATTTTATATGTATGCAGACGTGGGCCCAGAGAGACCAGCCGGTATGTCTCCTATCGCGCGGAGGACTCTTCCCGCACCTGATCCTCAGGCAGAGGGTGCAGAGGGGGGGGAGTTGATCCAGAATCTCGAGGGTATTGCCTGAGGGATCCCAGACTACAACCGGCTGGCAGATGTACCGATGGCGTACCAGAGACATACGGTGGGAGTGCCTAGTCGCCTCCACCGACTTCTGAGACGCTTAGTGCGTGCAGTCACTTGTTATCATGAGCACCATGCGGATTAAACTCCTAGGGATTTTATCATGCATATTTTTTGAGAGACATGTCGTCTCCGGATGTATTAAGACAAACATATATATTTTTTGATTCTATGCGATGCACACTATGTAAACATTTCGATATCTATATATATACATATCTATTTCTGGATGGATCTTTCTTTTTCATGTGATGTTGTTTTACAAATTGCGCAAATGTCTATCTAGAACCAAATTAGCTACTGCATATGTTAATGTATTCATATTCCTGGGTATATGTTGATATGTAATATAGTCAAAATTTCTTTCCAGTAAACGAATACACAGATACAGACGTAAAATGGATGGGTTTTTGACTGAATAATGACCATTAAGTTGTAATACTGCAAGTTGTGAGTCTAGATACACAAGTAATTCACGGATACCAAGGTTTACAGCCTCAGTTAATAATTCTAACACAACACTATATTTCGCGATGTTATTTGTAGTACGTCCTAGACACACACCTTGCAGGTTGACCAACTCACCAGCAGGATCGTAGATTACCCAGGCCGCCGAAGACAGATTCTTGGTACTGCGGGAGGCACCATCCGCGAAACCAACAAACGGATGAATGGACATCTGCACAATCAGGAAGACCCGATCAGCAGAAAGATGTTTACATCGCACACCACACCACACATGCATACAAATGAAAAACACACACCTATGTACACACACCACACCAAAAATGACTTTAAGCGTAGTATTTTTTCAGGTACAGCCCATTCCTGGGCTGCGCCAGCGGAACTCCTTCATAATATATAAGCTCATAAGCCCCATTCTTCAAAACGCGTTTTACTATGTAGGGCCCATGCCACATAGGTTGGAACTTACCAACCCCAATCTTGTCATGTGCTTGATCGTACAGGAGGACGAGGTCCCCTTGGACAAAGGAACGAGGGGAAACTGATTGATCGAAGTGAGCTTTGACCCGCTTCTTTTGTGCTTCAATGACTAAAGCAACCAAGTGACGGTTTTCATCTAACCGTTCCAGATACAAAAGATGCTCTTCCTCAGTAGAAGTGTCGGGTAGAAGTTCCACAGCTAATTTCAATGAAGGAATCTCGCATTCAACCGGAAGAGTTGCTTCCAGACCATACACCAATTGAAATGGTGTGAATCCAGTTGCACTCTTTGCAGACATCCAGTATGCCCATAGAGCTGAGAACAGTTGGAGGTGCCAATTGGATTTGTGGATACCAACTGTTCGTTGAAGCATAGTGACCAGAACCTTGTTCACTGCTTCAACCTGGCCATTTGCCTGAGGGTAATATGGCGTTGAGCTATCGTGGCGTAAGCCCAACCTTGAAGTTAGCTCGGCCATCATATAATCTCGAAAATGAGTACCATGGTCAGTCACGATGGCTTGAGGGACCCCAAAACGTGCAATGATGTGGTTGAAGATGAATTGGGTAGCTGTCTTACCGTCGACAGCTAGTGTAGGCATCGCTTCGGCCCACTTGGTGAAGTAGTCGATAGCGACGATTATATACGCATGCCACCTACCTAAACGAGGGTTACACGTCATAAATTCCACGCCCCATTTCGCAAAAGGGTCGACGGTAATAAAAGTATGCAAAGGGAGAGGCGGCGCGCGCATCTTGCGCTGAAACACCTGGCACACGTGACATTTACGGACTGCAACGATACAGTCTTTGAATATTGACGGCCAGAAGTAACCTGCTCGCAAAATTTTCTGGGCAGTGGCATATCCGGACATATGTCCACCACAAGTGCCACTGTGGTAATCGTTTAGGACCCTTTCAGCCTCTTCCAAGGTTAGGCATCGTCGGAGCACCAAATCTACTCCAACGCAGTATAAGGTATCTCCTACGATGCGGTAGGATTGAGACTGATGCCGAATCTGATGTCGGGCATCTTTAGTCAACTTAGACCGAAATGTGGTGGTCTGAAGATACACAATTATGTCGCCGTACCAAGGGTCACGAGTACTGATAAGGAAAAGAGTTTCGTCCGGGATATGATCCTCGGAGTGTGAAGGAGTGGAGTCTGTTGGGAGTGAGCATATAAGATCCGCGAAAACGAGTGATTTGGTTGAATTAGCAGTAGTGAACTCTAATTCAAACTCTTGCAGGATAATGATCCATTTGGAGTATTCCCCCCCCAGTAATTTTCGAGAGAGAATATATGTCATGGGGTTGCAATCCGAAACCACTGTTATTGTACGCAACAGGATGTAATGGCGAAAACGCTGCACAGCGTGTACTGCGGCTAACGCCAACTTCTCGACGTGAGCATAACGTGTTTCTGTGTCGAGAAGATTCTGTGATAGGTAATAAACGACATGTTCATCACCATCATCGTCATCCTACACCAGAACCATAGCTATGGTGCTAAACGCAGCGTCGAGATACAAAGTGAAATCACGGTGATAGTCCGGAGGACGAAGCAAAGGAGCATTAACAAGTAACGTCTTCAGCTTCTCAAAGGATTTTTGAGCAATTTCGTCCCAATGGAAGGGAACGTTCTACTTTAATAGGCGCGTGAATCCTTTGGCCACCTCGGCGTAGTTCGGGATAAAGCGTCGAAGGAAGTTCGCTTTTCCTTGCAGACTCTGCAACTGATATAACGAGGAGGGTGATGGGAGATTGATGATAGCCTCGACAGGCTATCATCCAGCGTTCTTTAAGCCGAACGGGAGCTTTTTATAGGCAAAAGTACCCCACGGACAGATGAATGTAGTCTTGTGTTGATCCTCGGGTGCAATATTGATCTGATTATACCCGGAGAAACCGTCCATCAGGGCATAAATCTGACTTCTGGCACATTCGTCGATGATTTGGTCTATGAACGGAGTGGGATAGTTATCCTTTGGACAGGCGCGATTAATGTCTCGGTAATTAACACAGACCCTAATAGTACCCTGTTTTTTATCGACAGGGACAATGTTAGAAACCCGTTCTGTGAGGGGGATGGGATAAATAAAGCCCGCGTTCAGAAGTTTTTCAACTTCTGCCTTGATTGCAGTGGCTTTAAGAGGATGCATCGGGCGTAAGCGTTGGCGCATGGGCTTCGCACCAGGGTAGGTTGGAATCTCATGCACTACGATACTGGGATCAATCCCCGGCATTTCCTCGTAGGAGCAGGCGAACACATCTCTGAATTCTTTAAAAAGATCAGTATAGACTTGAATCTCATCAGGAGAACAAGTCACTCCCACGTGTATATTCTCAACGATCCCCGGTTTAACGGAGATATTGATCGGGATGGTTTGAGTGATATTACTCAGGTTTCCCTCCGAAAGAACCTCGTGCGTCAAGATGGGCGTTTGGAGAGGAGGAGTAGGAACCTGAGATGCATAACGCTCTAGAAAATCTGACATTGCCCCCAAGCTAGGCATGAAAGAGGAACGATGATGTCCATCGCCCCAAGGCAGCTCCTCAAGAGACATAGTTTCAATGATGGCTTCATCGGAAGGAAAAGTCTCTTTGAGAGGATCAGGAGAATCGGCCTGACCAAGCCAGGGGGATTGAGAGTAGACATCTAGAGCCATGCTCAAAGGAGCATGCTGAGGAGGTGGAGGATCAGATGCAGCAACAATTTCATAGTAGCTAATCTCTACTGGAGTCAAGGGAATTGATTCTCCGAATTCAAACACCTGCTCAGGTGTAGGGATGAGCTAGGGGTCATCAGACCTGGAAATCATGTTAACTTGAGCGGTGTGCGATGGTGGTGCGGGAAAAATACCCATGAGGACGGGGTCTTTGAAGAGACCGGGTCCTATACTGTCAGGGGGATTCGGGATCTGATCCACGTATGGAACGTTGTTCTTGGAGGTGGAGGTGAAGAAGGACAACTGATCCACCGTAACGATTTTGCCCTCGTGAGGGAACTTAAGAAGTCGAAAGACGGTGGACGGCACGCATAGCATGGCATGAGTCCAGCTGCGGTCGAGAAGTATATTGTAGTTGAGCCTGGCGTCAACCACCTCTACTTCTACGTTGAAAGTCTCCCCTTTTAAAGTGATCGCCAAACTCTCGAGAACACCCAGGGGTTTAGATTCCCAACCATCAAATGCCTCTAGGGCATTAGGAGACGACGAAAGGGCCGGAGAGCCAATGGCCTTCCAGCAAGCGGACGAAATGACGCAGGTAGAGGCACCTTCATCCACAACGGCCCTATGGATGTTAAGACCGTTGATCCCGACTTGGATAACAAGAGCGATCTGATGTGGAAGTCGAGGGGTGAAATTCTCTAAATCGAAGGTGAGAAGACTCGAATCGGCGGGATCAATGCCACCGATTGCAGACAATAAAGCCTTCCATTGCAAAGGACAACTTTGAAGAAATTATAGTGCAGACATAGCAGAAGGCGCCTGTCCCAAATCCTCAACAATACTGTAGTGCTGAGCGGCACAGGCATTCGGATTATAAGAAGATCTTCGTAAAACACCTTTAGAAGGTGGCTTCACAACAGGTTCAGGAGTAGGCTTCTCGATTTCCAACGAACCGGAGACAGGTGGGGGAGGTGGTCCATCCGAAACTTCCTTCCCCGGTGCCTGCCGCGATTCGTTGTAATCCTTCGAACGAGTGGCAACAGAGATATGTGCAGCACCATTCATCATAAAAACTTGGGACCCAAATGGTGTAGATGGTGACGGTTGTTCGACCATCTGGGTCTGCTGAGACGGGAATGGCTCTTTAAGAATTTCCGGAGTCCCTTTAGAGCCTTTGAGAAGTTGACTAACTTCAGATCGTCGTGGACAATCCTCAGTATAATGGTCTCCTTCACAAATGAGGCAGGGGTACTTCGGTTTACGTTGAGAACCATCCTCAGTATGAGATTTGGATTCTGGCTTTGGGGTGTCGGATTTGGATTTACCTTTGCCCTTCTTTTTCCCTTTTGAGTTTTTCTCCGTAGGATTGGCCTGAACGGCATTCACCTCCGCGGTTTTGCCAGAATCTGACGGGGCGGGATGAGCAGGAGTATTGTTGGAATAATTAGACTTCTGCTTCCCATTCGAATATTTCTTCGAATTCTGAGACATGGAACCAATGACACCATCCACTGCAGGGGTAGGTGGAGCCTTAGAGGTTCCGGACCATGGGGCATCAGGCAAGATATCATAAAGCGTGCCGGACTAAGAATATACAAGATCCAGATATTGGGCACGCGCAATGGCTTGTTCCTCTGTCACACACGCTCCCATCACAATATCTTGGGAGATTTTATTCACGAAGGAGGTGGTGAACCAGTGAGTTAGTATCTGATCAGGTATATGAAACTTGATCAGTCTACGACGGTGCCGCCACTCATGAATGTGATCAGAAATGTGAGTGGCTTTATCATGTTTCAAAGAAGTCAGGAGGTGCGTCCCGGCTTCATAGCGAACCGGTAACTGAAAGTGCGTCAGAAAATCCATGGCTAAGGAATTGAAATCTTGGAAGATGCCACGGGATAAATCGATGTACCACTTAGCAGCAGCTCCAGTCAAAGTGCGCTGGAAGAGGCGGAGACGAATTGAATCATTGACCCAAGAATTAGACGAACACCAAAGATGATACGTCATCACATGCGCTTGGGGGTCCTCTCCAGCTTTACCCTCAAACTTGGGGCAATCACCTGGTATCTTGGTAGGAACCGGAGGCCAATAAGGATTATGCAAAATCGGATCATTGGTTAATTTTGAAACATCCGGCAACTCCAAGGTGGCCAGGAACGGCAATGGCGGATTAACCGGCATGCCCGGCCCAGGATGAGGACCGGTACCTGTACTCCACGCTGGTTGGGAATATCCTTGCCCCCAAGGGTTCTGTCCCTTAGGATTCTGACTGTAGGGGGTGTAGGTCGTATAACCAGACTGATTTGGCTGCTGGTAACCAGTGTGTGGGGCTTGATAACCAGAGTACGGACCCTGATTATATGTCAGCCCAGTGTAAGTAGCATTTGGATTTGGCTGCTGAGTATAGGTAGAACCAGGTTGATGAGGATAATACTGAGAGCCTCGGGGCTGGTTATAATTCGGTTGAGATTGACCATGAGGATAATAACCGCCCTGAGGATGAGTCGGCTGCTGATAGGTGGAACCCTGCGGAGCCTGATAACTAAGGCGCAACTGTTGATTTGGCTGCGGCATTGAATAAATCGGCTGCTAGGCAGGGTTAATGGAATGAGCGGGCTGCCCTGAGTGAATAGGTTGACCCGGCTGAGCAGGCTACCCTGAGTGAACAGGTTGACTCGGATGAGCGGGCTGCCCTGAGTGAACAGGTTGACCCGGATAGACAGGCTGCGCCGGTTGCGCAGGTTGACCTGGCTGTAAAGGAGCCCCAGGTTGTGCCGGATGGGCCAGTTGGCCTGGAGGCGGAAGACCAGGTTGTACCAGATGGGCCGGTTGGCCTGGTGGAGGAATAGAGCCGGGTGGTTGCTGGTAACCAGTTTGACTTGGAGCAGGACCATAGGATGGTCCCGACTGATATGCAATGTTGGAAACAACAGGATACTGCGGTTGCATAGGTTGAGAAGGCTGGATATTCCCCCCAGGACCATAGACCGGTCTCGGTTGGTACCCCGGTTGAGGCTGCACAGGTTGACCGGAAGGGTTGAAATACTGTCCTTGCGGACCGTACGATGGCCCTTGCTGGCCCGCAGGATAGCCTTGCACGGGCTGCCCCTGTGGGTCATAAGGATAGCCAAGTTGGCCCGAAGGTTGGCCTTGGACAGGTTGCCCTTGCGGGTTATAAGCCTGGTTATAAGGTAAACCTTAAGCATGGAGGTGAGCCTCAGGAGCGGGTAGACGTAAAATGTCCCCGTGCTCATCATACTGACCTGGAAAAGCATACACGGGTGTACCATCCTGTGCATAGTGCAAAAAATAAGAGTGGTTGGGATCTTGGGAGGATGGTCCAACCTCGGGGTTCGGTTGTTGTAGGGACAACCGATACTCCTCCGAAGAAATGTTCTCCGGCATAGCAGTCGCTAAATAAACATCTTCAGGAGGCGGCATAGCCCTTGCGGAGGGTGCCGTGATAGCGGGTGCAGATGCGGCCACACAGACAGTGGGTCGAACGGGTACAGAAGTGACGGGTGTCTGAGGAGACACCCCTGGTGAAGGAGCAGCCGGCCTCGGAGAAGGAGCTGACACTCCCATAGAGGCTGCGGCAGAAATGATCTGACCCAAGGACCTGTACCCTGGTGGTAATGAGGGATTGGACGCTGACATGAAAGCTGGTTCAGATTTGTCTCTTGGAAATAATATTCGTGGGAAGAGCTGATAGTCTTCACCAGACGTTGGGATTTCCTCACCAGAATCACTCATGTTTGAGCCTGCCGCTAGATCTTGCAATAGACGGCGAGGACTAGGAGGAAAAACAATAGCTATAAAAGGTGAACCCGATGTAAGAGAAAGGAAATCAGATCCTAATCTCAATTCAGACCAAGGGTCAGAAAAGGGCCAATTGAACTCAACTGGTCCCCCAAAGGGTTGCTCAGAAAGAACCAGTCCCCCGTCAAGAAACTCGGAAACAATGGGTTGCTGTGGTTCAGCAGAGGATTGGAAACCTCTGATGAATCGTCGGTATAAGGACTACCAGTAGACGAAACCGAGGGTTCCGCCACTGTGGCAGAAACGACAAGAGAAAAATATCAAACACACACACGGGCTGAAAAAGAGTCAAGACACACGATCAAACGGTCAACAAGAAAAATCTAACAGGGCGTGTGATCGTGGGTGATTAATTTTTACCACATTGAAAAATAAGAAACTTCACCGTTTCATGTTTTAAGAGTCGAGAAATGGTCAAAAAGGTGACTCTATCTCTTTTAGATTTGACACAAGTGTGAAAGGACAAGCGCTTGGTGATCCTTTCAAATTTAGGGAGTCAGAAAAGATCAAATGACTACTCAAGAATACTAGGCAAAAGGGTGTACCAAATAACCGTGAACTGCAATATACACCTTGGTTTCAATAATGAAAGAGAAATCAACCAAGGACTTTCCATACGTGCAGGAAATCTCCCCGAATGCTGTGTCCGGTGTATCACGGGTATAGGGCGGCAGACTCGGCTTCCTATGGATAAAGGATTGAAACCTAGTGGGGTCTCCCTTTATATACGCGACGGTATGGGGAGCACAAGTCCGTACTAGTGTTGTCTAAAGCCAAGAGGCGAACGACATCTACTAGGTTTTAAGACGCCGGAACACGTCTCTAGCCTAGACCTCTAAATGTGTTTCATTAGATTTCAATGTTGCCTTAGTGTAAATTGAATAAATTTTAAGTTTATCTTCAATTACGTTTCAGTTTTCAGGCCCTAACGAATGTGTTGTCTCAAAAATCTCCTAAATTCAAACCTACATGCCACAGTATATCATTTCGTTCGATGAAAGTTAGCTACAGAAGAGTTAAGAGATTTTTACACAAACAAAATGATCGGAAGAGAATCAATGATATCTCTAATGCAGCTAATGAAATTAAAAACTTTTCTTTCAAAGTCAATCAACCAAAAGAAAAAGAGATTTTTTTTATTTTCAATGTTTGATAGCTAGATGCACTAAACAAACCGAAAACAAATGAGAAGCAATTTGAGAAATGATAATAAGAGAGAAAAAACAAGCAGATTTCACTCAATGGCACAAACAATCAGATATCAAATCGACCAAAAGTCTCTCAAAACCAAGAAAAGTCCCAAAGACACTAATGAGCCGTGTAATCTAGGCCCAAAATGAAGCAAAGCGAAATTCGAATGAAAACGAAATCAGTCACTCAAAAAGCGCAATAAAATGATAGACAACTGTCAAATGAATGCAAGGAAGAAATCCCAAAGTCGACTGAATGAACAAAAACCAACAAACTCCCAAGGGAGGCTCGACTCACAAAAGCACCTAGATGCCCTAGGGCTCGAATGCAAAATCGAAAGAAATAGGAAAACAACCAAAGGATGGAGGTTACAACTAGTCAAAATAGGCCCCAGTGCACTCAAAAAACCGAGAAAACAAGATCAAAATCACAATTCAGTCCCAGAAAGCATGAAACACATCAAACCCTAATAGCTCACAGGATTGGCGCGACTGTGAGCTTGAAATTAGCGCCAGAAAGGCAATGGCTCAGGTGATACACAAGCAACCTGCGCCAACGGGCGCGACTGTCACACTGAAAAGTGCGCCAACTGAGTTTACTATGGGAAAAAGAAAAACAAGCAATCTCAGACACAGGCAAGTGATGACAAGGCTAAAACAAAGCCAAACAAATAGAAAAACCAGTCCAAAGAGCTGACCAAGCAAGAAATGCCAAGAAGTTGACCGAAAAGAGAAGACAATACTCCAAGTTGTTCAGTCCGTAAACTAAACCGGAGATTGACTGAAGGAGCGTTGATCTACTCCGCTAATGCAGAGCAAAAGCATTTCGAAGGCTATCTGGCTGTGCTTCAGGCTCCATCTATAGCTTACAAATCAAACAACAATCTGAGTCCCCAGCGGAGTCGCCAAATTGTTGAAGAGGTAAATACCCTCTGCGGACAGAGGCGATCCCTACTAGCCCAGATCGGGTCTAGCAACAATCAAACACGCTGCAGTGCAGGTTCCTAATTGCAAATAAACCGACTTGCGATGAAGGCTTACCTAGAATCCAACGCTGTCGTTTGTAGAAGAGGTGGTGCTCCCGTTCCTTTGCCCTGGCAGATCACAATCCTCACGATCTCAGTGGTCGGAAACCTGCACATGCAAGAAACAACACAAACGCAAGCATAAAATCTAGTATATACAACTATATGTCAGTCGAAGAGGACATAACTCATGAACATAATCAAGAACAAGAGTGGAACCATAACCAATAGTCGCTTATCATTAATGAGTCAAAAAGAAGAATACAATCATAGCTTCGACGTAGCACTCTCCTTTGGCGGGTCGTCAGCAAAACATGCCTCGATAAAGCCTGTCAAGGATGGGACAAGCCTCTCTCTCTAGATTCTTGACAATAGTCTCCTTGCTTAGATTTGGCCTTAAGGGAATCAAGAAGGCTCTTGCAACATAAGGATGTGAAAGCTCTTGGGAACTTGGAGATTAGCTTGCAAGGGAGATGAGCAAGCTTTTATAGATGGAGGAAGAGGAGTTGGGATCCCTATAATTATGGGATTGGCCCTATCATCAAGGAAGCTTACATGAGAGGTGGAAAACCACTTCCTCTCTATGGAAATCCGTAGCCAAACCTCCCAACTCAAGATAGATATCAGTCCAGGAATTTGTTAGGACGAAAATTCCGCCTTTTATTTTTAAAAAACACCTCTTAATATGGTTGGCGCGGGTGCGGATCTATGACAGAGCGCCAATTGGCACGCCCTCTTTGGAAGATTTGCCCCCTTGGCGCGAGGGCTAAACTGTGGAACCACGCCAATGGAAAAAGAGCTATTTTTAGGGTTTTTTGTAGGGAGATGTCTTCAGGGCAATGAAAGCTCATCTTCAAAGGGATGCAATGAAGGTATTTACAAGTCTTGTCTCTGCTCACAGGTCACAGAATGAGCCCTCCAATGTGTGGGATGGGGAATGGCAGGGACGGTGACAAATTGCTGTGTAACAATAAGCAAGTTGACTTACCTGTAATGGCACTTTTCCTTACTTGAGACTCCAAGGTTGAATGCTAGTTGAATCCTGCTGACCACAACAGAGTTTTGGGGACAACTCTCTACCCAAACGTAGGCTCAGCTTTATGTAATATTTCCACAACTGGCCACCCCCGCGTCCTCAATCAACGTACTACTGCCAGGGTATCCCTTGCCTCACCATACCTTTCTCTCCAGAGAATGGATGAAAGAATGAATGCCTTGAACCTTCCTCAATGTCTATTAAATAGACCCAACCATGGAATGGGAACCACATGCACACAGTCACTGTGTCAACATGCAACTTAAGTTTTACTTAATTTAGTGTTCTCTTAGTTTTTGTTAGCTTTAATTAATTTAGTGTTCTCTTAGTTTAACTTCCTTTTTATTAGTTTCTTAGTTTAACTCTTTGTTAATTTATTTACCATTTTATTTAGAACTCCAGTTATTGTTTAATGTTTTATTGATTATTTATTTATTATTCTCTTGACTATTTATTTATTTACCTATTTATTAAATTATATTATATTATTTATATATTATTTATTATTTTATAATTATTTATTACTTTATATTTATTTACTATTTTATAATTATTATGAGACATTATATTGCCTATGCATCACAACAATAATAAGATGTGGTTTTCTCCCTTTATGGGTTTCCACTTAAATCTGCTGTCTCTATCTGTGTTGTCTGTGTACTGAGATGATTTACCAAATTTGCTTATGTTTGCTGCTTTCATAATAAGTTTGAAGTCACATTAATTTAATACTTGCCACATCATATTAAGACTGTTAATGTACTAAGGTTGATTATAAAAGTAAGCTGTAAATTAGCTGATGGAAAATTTAAAAAGCTCATATATGTGTTAAACTGATTCACCCCCCCCCCTCTCAGTTTAACTAAGAATTCAACAATTGGTATCAAAGCAGGTTCCTTTGTACCAGTTTAACAACTGAAAGGAGATCCTAGGTTCCCAAGATGGCTAGTAAAGAAGGATGCTCAACCAATAAAGCCCCTTTTTTCACTAGTGCAAATTATGCTTTCTGGAAAATCAGAATGAGGACATACATAATGTCTCTAGGAATAGAATTCTGGGCTGCTATGGAATTAGGATATGCCCCAAAGGATACTGACACAGAGAAAGAAACCAAACAAGATTTTGTAGCCAATGCAAAAGCCATGAATGCCATCTTAAATGGATTGTGTGAGGAAGATTTTATAAAAGTAATGCACAAAGACACTGCCAAAGAGATGTGGGATGCCCTAGAGAATATCCATGAGGGAGACAAGAAGGTAAATACTGCCAAAATTCAAGTCTATAGAGCCCAGTTTGAGAACTTAAAAATGAATGATGATGAAGACATTGACAGTTTCTTCCTAAAAGTTGCAGAAATTGTTAACAATATGAAAGCTCTTGGAGAAACCATGCCAGAAAGTATAATTGTGCAAAATATTCTAAGATCTCTTCCATCCAGGTTTAATCCCAAGGTTTCTGCAATAGAAGAAACAGTTGATTGGGAGACCTTGACCATGAACCAGCTACTTGGAAATTTAACAGCATACGAGATGAGGCTCCCATAGAAGAAGCCAAGTACGAGAGAGGCAGCCTTTAAAACAGAAAAGAAGAAAGAAGAAGAGGAAGACATATGCTCTTGCTTGGATGAAGAAGAGGCAAAATTTGTCAAGAAATTGGATAGAGGCTCAGGTAAATACAAAGGTAAACTTCCTTTCAAGTGCTTTAACTGTGGAAGAGTTGGACACTATGCTGCTAAGTGTCCTCACAAGAAAGTAAGGAATCATGCTCAAGAGTCAGAGAGAAATACATCAAAGAACTGGCAGAAATGAAAGAAGTTCAGCAGAAAATCCTTCTATGCTCAACAAGACAACAGTACATCTGAAGATCCAGATGAACTCTCAAGTGAAGATGGAACCTCTGAATTTTTATTGATGGCTATAGAAGAACTTGAAGGTCTCCTGCTAGAAGATGAAGAAGAAGAAGGTGAAGTCGACCTTGAGGGGGAGCTAAGAAGTGCTCTAGAAGAGATTGATAGACTCAAGTTGAAATGCAGAAAACAAAAGGACATTCTCCTCAAGTATGTACGAGAAGAACAGAATTCAGAAGTCCTTAAGCAGCTAAAGATAGAGCTTGAAGAAGCCAAGAAGATAGAGGACATGTTACTTAAGAAAATCAAAGAAAAAACTCAAGAACAAGAAAAATTGGAAGAAGAAGTAGTATGTCTCAGGAAGAAATTAGAAAATGCTCAAAGGAAAGTGGTTATAAACTCTTCTCAAACAACAAGCTCTAGTAAGTTGAATGAAATTATGGTTGCTCAAAGATCTCCTATGATAAAAATTGGAATAGGCTATGAAGGAGAATCAAGTAAAAGCAAAGAAAAGGAAAACAGAGAGATTATTTTTGTAAAAGAAAAGAAGGATGATGAAGCAGCTCAAATAATTCCTACAAAAGAAGAAACTTGTAAGGAGGGAGACAGAACCCAGAAAAATCCTCTAATAACAAAGAATGAAAGAAATACTCAAACAACAAAAAAAGATTCATATACCCCTGAGTATGTCAAATTTGGAAGCCATCAAAGGAGATTCTTCCCTCCTATGAAAAATGCCACCTGTTATGTCTGCCACAAGCTGGGACACATTGTTGCATACTGTCATGCAAGGAGGAGTGATTCAAACCAGCAAAAGATGCAAACAGTGAAGAGACTGTCTCAAGCAAACAAATGGAGAAGACAACCTTACATCAGGTATGCAAATAATTTCTATGGTTACTGTTTCTATTATAAGGAATTTGGCCATAAAATTATTGAATGTAGAAAGTATGGACAAAGATTGATGTTCAACACCTCAAGGAGGTTTATGAATCAAAGAAATTTTGTTCATACTCACAATTCTGGAAAAATTATGATCAAATGTTGTGTATGCAATCAAGTTGGACATATGCCTTCCAAATGTCCTATGAAAGGATGTGACTCATCATCTCACAAAAGATACCAAAAAAAAGGATGCCTCCAGTGGAAAAAGAAGGTGAATAAGTGTGACCTGGCTCTAACTGCTGAAGATCTTAAAATCCAATGGTATCTGGACAGTGGCTGCTCAAAACATATGACGAGAAAATTTATAACTTTTGATGAAAAGAAAACTGGTAATGTTACTTTTGGCAATGATAAATTAGGAAAAATCAAGGGAAAGGGCTCAGTCAGTTTAGATAATGGCAGAGGTAAGGCCCAAGATGTACTATTTGTAGATGGGCTGAAAGAAAATTTGCTGAGTGTCAGTCAAATGTGTGATAAAGGCTGCGAAGTCAGATCAAGCACCACAGGTAAGACTCTGCTCAAAGGTGTTCGAATAGAGAGCAATGTTTACATCATGAAAGAGGAAGATGAAGCATGCCATCTTAGAAAAATTGAGGAGTCACGGTTATGGCATAGGAGATTGGGACATCTCAGCTTCGATCATATCATCAGACTGAGCAAGAAGAAAGCGGTCAGAAACATGCCAGAAATAAAAAGGCCTTCTAATACCATATGCATATCTTGTCAATTGGGTAAACAGACCCGCACATCCTTTAAGGCCAAAGATGAGTTATCAACAAGAAGACCACTCCAGCTTGTGCACATGGATCTGTGCGGACCTGCAAGAACTAAAACACCAAGTGGAGAATCCTACTTCATGTTGATAATAGAAGATTTCTCCAGAATGACATGGGTTGCATTTCTCAAGAATAAATCGGAAGCTCTAGACAAATTCAAAATATTCAAAGCATTAGTAGAAAATCAGACAGGATGCAAGCTAAAATGCATCAGATCGGACAAAGGAGGTGAATTCACAGATTATGACTTTGTAGATCTATGCAATGAATATGGTATAAAACAACAATTTACTATTCCAGGGACACCTCAGCAGAATGGAGTAGCAGAGAGACAAAACAGATCTGTTCAAAAAATTGCCAGAGCCATGATGCAAGAGAGTAATATTCCTCAAACCTTCTGGGCAGAAGCAGTACACACAACAGTGCATATCCTGAATAAAGCTCACTTAAGGCCAAGCAGTGACAAGACTCCCTATGAACTATGGCATGGAAATCCAGTTTCAATCAAACATTTTAGAATTTTTGGAAGCAAGTGTTATATAAAGAATAATGATGAAAATCTTGGGAAATTTAATGCAAGAGCAGATGAATGGATTTTTCTAGGATATGCTTCCAAAAGTAAAGGGTACAGGTGCTACAACAAGACTCTTCGAAAAATAGTAGAAAGTATTGATGTGAGATTTGATGAAGAACTTCCAAACAATACAAGAGACACAGAATGTTGCAGTCCATTAGAAAACCATGAAGAAGAAAACCAAAATGATGATGAAACAAGCAAGACAACAGAAGATGCAGAGCTGAGATCGAAAGCCCCTTCAAGATACACTCAGAAGAATCATCCTGAAGATCAGAGCATAGGAGACAAGAAAGTAGGGGTCCAAACAAGAAGGCAGCTAACTGAATGGAAAGAATAGGTATACATAGCCATGTTATCACAAATAGAGCCAAAGATATTTGAAGAAGCCAGCAAGGACAAGTATTGGGTGAATGCTATGAATGAAGAATTAGACCAAATTGAGAAAAACAATACCTGGGAACTAGTTCCTAGACCCAGTGGGAAAAATGTCATAGGCTCAAAATGGGTGTTCAAAAATAAAATGAATGAGGAAGGATAGGTAATCAGGAAGAAAGTCAGACTTGTCTGCAAAGGATATTCACAAATCAAAGGACTTGATTACGATGAAACATTTGCCCCTGTAGCCAGAATGGAAGCCATCATAATGTTTCCGGCCTTTGCATGCTACCAAGACTTGAAGGTATATCAAATGGATGTAAAATCTACTTTTCTGAATGGAGATTTAGAAGAAGAAGTCTACATGGAACAACCAGAAGGTTTCTCATTAAAAGACAAAGAAAAATATGTATGCAGACTGAAGAAGGCTCTTTATGGACTGAAACAGGCTCCTCGTACTTGGTACTCAAGATTAGATACGTATTTGCAAAAGCAAGGCTTTAAGAGAGGTGGAGTAGACAACAATCTATACATAAAAACCCATGAAAATGAACTCCTGATTGTTGTAGTATATTTTGATGACATTATGTTTGGAAGCAACAGAGATGAACTAGCAAAAGGGTTTGTTGAGAAGATGAAATCAGAGTTTGATATGTCCATTATTGGAGAACTCAGTTTCTACTTAGGACTTCAAATTCAGCAAAAGAACATAGGAAAATTCATCTCACAGGAAAAATACTTAAAAGAAATGTTGAAAAAGTTCAAAATGGAGGACTGCAAACCTGTGTCAACTCCCATGATCACAGGATGCAAGCTGTGTGCTGATGATGGATCTACTGATATAGATCAAAAACTCTACAGATCCATGATAGGAAGTCTGCTGTATCTGACAGCATCAAGACCAGACATCATGCTAGCAGTAGGCCTAGTGGCTAGATATCAAGCAACACCTAAACAAAACCACCTTCTGGAAGTCAAAATAATATTTATATATCTACAAGGAACAACACAGTATGGACTTTGGTATCCTAAAGGCAAAAGCTTCATCTTGACAGCATACACAGATGCAGATTGGGCCAGCTGTGTGGATGACAGGAAAAGCACAAGTGGAGGTGCTTTCTATTTAGGAGAAATTCTGGTGGCATGGTTAAGCAAGAAACATACATCTATCTCTCTGTCTACAGCAAAAGCAGAATATATAGCAGCAGCAGCATGTTGTACACAAGTCATGTGGATGAAGCAAACCCTCCAATACATGAAGGTAAGCATTGATGAACCTATCTCAATCAAATGTGATAATAAAAATTCTATAAGTATATCTAAAAATCCTGTGCTTCACTAAAAAAATAAACATATCCCAATCAAGTATCATTTTCTCCGAGAACAAGTGGCTCAGAAGATAGTAAAACTGGAGTATGTACCAAAAAAAGAACAAACAAAAGATATATTTACCAAACCGCTTGCTAGAGAACCATTTGAATATTTGAGAAATAGACTAGGGGTAGTATCTGTAGATGCTACTCTTTGATATGAAGAGAGAGCACAGTTTCAGGGGGAGAACAAAAACGAAAATATCATTCGAGGGGGAGATCAGCCAGCAAAGGAAGCATGAAACAGGTCCTCAGGATCAAAGAATTAAAGGACAGAATCTACACTACGAGATGTGAAACCCCTTGCCATTGATGTCAAAGGGGGAGGAAGAGCAAGCAACAGGAGAAAGGATCCTAAAAGGCAAACAGAGAAAGTGTATTGCCATCAATGCCAAAGGGGGAGACTGTTGGAAATATTGTCATTGATGGCAAAGAAGGCAGCAGATGCAGAGATAGGCAAAGAACAACAGAAAAAGACAGCAGGTAATATTTACAGAGAGCAGTTGAGGCAGAGGTCGAGCAGCAGAGGCAGCGAATATAGAGGAAGAGATGAAACAGTTGAGCAGTAGAGGTAGAGGCAGAGCAGTAGAGGCACAACGAAGGCAGAGGCAGAAAGGCAGAGGCAGAGGCAGAGCTAGAGGCAGAGGTCGAGATGAAATGGTCGAACAACAGAGGCAGAGATAGAACAAGCAGAAAATTCCGAGAATCTTTACCCCAGCCGGAAGATACACTAAAGGCTGAAGCGGAAAATTACACATACATACATACATACATACATACATACATACATACATACATACATACATACATACATACATACATACATACATACATATATATATATATATATATATATATATATATATATATATATATATGCAGCACTTTATATAAGTATAGTGGGACACCCCCCCTTCATAAAATTTCGAGAATTTCTAAAGATGGAAGCGGAAGCTTATATATATATATGCAGTGATATACATATGATGCGCCTTATATATATATATATATATATATATATATATATATAAAGGTCCAAAGCATATACATTTTATATGTAGCGCGAGATCTAAAGAACCAAAGGTTCTATCAAAAGAAAAAGCCTTATATGGTGGGACCCTCATCAATTGCATCGGAAAAAGGTTGGTAGCAGATCATATGCAACTAAAAGTTGCGATTGCGATTGAAGCCCAGACCCAATGGGCGTATAAACTGTGATTAACACGTATTTGAATTCCGGCCTAATCGCATCGGAGCATCAGAGTATAGGCATATCGGAACATCCAACCAAAATTTGTGATTGTGATTGAAGCCCAGACCCGATGGGCATATAAACTGCAAATCATACATATTTGAGTTCCGATAAACAGTGATTGATCGAATCGGAGCATCAGAGCATTGGAATGTCGATACATTCAAATGGAAATTGTGATTGCGATCAATCGCAATCGGAAGAAGTCGAGGAGTAATTTATAGCATCGGAAAGCATGGCAAGTGGGCCCGGATATATGATATTCTATTGATTAAATGTAATTGACCCCTTATATTAATGTTTATAACGCTTGACTCGAGGAATATGCATATATGGTGATATATTTATATATTGTGCTAAAGTCGAAACTTATAGAAAATGAGGTGCGTGCTGGGCATTCACCAAAGTGAATTCACGGGTCTTTACATTCCGTTGGAGAACACACACACACACACACACACACACACACACACACATATATAGTGTGGGGCCATCGCATCGGCACGAAGGCTGAGCAGTGGAACATACCAATGAAGTTTGCGATTGCGATTAATCGCATCGGAACAATTGCAAAGGGTGTAATCGCAATCGGAAATCATCGGAGAGACTCATCGATCGAAGCACAAAACAAAGTTCGGATGGTGGGCCTGAAAGGGCATTTTATATGTTAAACAGGCTTTTACTATTATGCCGAGAGCTGAAGTTGTGTTATATATAAAAGGCGCTGTTACAGATACATAGTAGTTACACCACGACAGTTCACATATCAAAACGTATTTTTATTATTGTGCCGAGAATCAATTAGCTTGATATAAAAAGCACAGTTACATATGTATGACAGATGGCCATTACCCTGTGATAGTGAATAAGGAAATAAACAAAGTCAAAAGGGACAAAGACACAGTCAACGAAAAGACAAATGCGCAGCGAGCCAAGAGGCTGAATGAGTGAGCTGGAGTTTTCATTGTAATTGAATGTAAATGATTTTGATTTTTGTTGTTTGTGATGCATTGGCAAGTCTCCGGAAGAAAAAAAAATTCCCACTGTAATATTAAAGTTAGTACCTACAGTTATATTTTTCTGAGTGAGCTGAAAAGAAATGAGAAGGTAGAAAATCAAGAGGTATGACTATCCATTTCGAATTCCTAAAGGAAAACAAACAGTCATCAAGAAATCTATATAAATAATATCATCTTGATATGAAGAGAGAAAAAAAAGAGAGAGAGTAAATATAGAGAATGCAGAGTATAGAATATTGAGGTAGAGAAGATAAAGAAAAGAAGAGCAGAAAGAGATGCTACAGATCAGAGCTGATATCTGACGTAAATCAGCAAACATTCCAGTTGATAAATTGAGGAAGTTGGAGCTTCCCTATCAAGTTGAAGCTTGATAGCTGTCAGTTGTAGCTGACTAAGGTTGGAGCCTCCTGTAGGTTGGTGCCTGCAGAAAATTGAAGGGAGTTGGAGCTTCCTTGCAAGTTGTAGCTTGCAGAATTGAGGTTGGTGCCTCCTGTAGGACGGTGCCTGCGGAAAAATAGTGGTGAGAGGGAGTTGGAGCTTGCCTTTGCATCACAACAATAATAAGATGTGGTTTTCTCCCTTTATGGGTTTCCACTTAAATCTGTTGTCTCTATCTGTGTTGTCTGTGTACTGAGATGATTTACCAAATTTTCTTAATGTTTGCTGCTCTCATAATAAGTTTGAAGTCACATTAATTTAATACTTGCCACATCATATTAAGACTGTTCATGTACTAAGGTTGATTATAAAAGTAAGCTGTAAATTAGCTGATGAAAAATTTAAAAAGCTCATATATGTGTTAAACTGATTCACCCCCCCCCCCTCTCAGTTTAACTAAGAATTCAACAAAGTTTTCCTAGTTAGGGCTTCTATTGCGAAGTTATTTTCATGGCTATTTTGGATCTTAGGGCACCCACATCATTCAAATCTCTCTCAGGGTGTGGAAACCTAGTTACAACACCCCCCATAATTCTTTGGGTGAGACTTTGACTTGCGGAAGTAGGTCACTGTCGAAAGGCCCAGTAGTAAAAGGGTTTTTTTGGTTAACCTCAACTCCGAAATTGGGTCATGACGCCTTGGGCCAAAAAATGGTTCCGTTGTTGGGATCAGGATCATATTGAGAGAGGTTGGGTGATGCAGAAAGGTTAGTGGCAGCCATTAAAGCCTAAACTAGAGGACTTATTTGAAAAACATATTCAATAATTTTCCCTAAAAGAAAATAGAAGTAAGAAGTTGTCCACTGAAGAATGGAAGAACAAGTATATTTTCATATAATGCACGAGATCTTCTTCGTGAACTTTGCACACGAATTACAGTAGTGGTTGTCAAGGTTAGAAAAATTCCAAACGTGTCGGAAGGATGATCAGGTCACGCCGTGGACCCCTGAATTGATCCAACAATTGGAAAGGACTGATAATTCCATTACGCAAATTGTAGATCACTGGGTTGAGAGAATCTTGGGTAGGTTTGTGACAGAATTTGTAGTAGATCAGTTTTTGTCATACTCTGAAGCTAAAAGGAGATTTTTCAAGGGATTGAGAGGTAAATTCTTATGAACTTTTCCCCTGCTGATTAAGATGCTATTGTGGAAAAGGGTGTTTTGTGCAGACACACCGAGTGAATGACCCATGATCAGAACGAAATAACTAAGTGCAACAGAAAATATTATCAGGGGACAAATCTGTATACATTCCTTTGAGAAATTCACCTAATATAAATGGACGTGAGGCTATGAACATTGGATGTAGCCCTCCTGCTACGCCACCATCAAACACGCTTATGGGTAAGACTTCTCCTGCCCCACCGCCGCTCCCACCTGTGGAAGATGTGGTCGTGCATATGAAGCTACCCACCTTTAAGGGTGCGGGGTATGAGGATATGGATCGATTTTGGTTTGTGGCAAATGCAGTGTGGACTGCGCAAAATGTTAATATTGATTTCGTCAAAAGAGCGTAGTTGGCTATGGAATTTGAAGGTCGTGTTTTAGATTGGTTCATGGGATACCTTGCTCAAAATTTAGATCCCACTATTCAGCATATTAAGGATTCCTTGAAGCAGCAGTTTCGGAAGCCAAAGTCCAATTATCAATGTGTAATAGAACTAAGAGATTTTAAGCAAGGGCCGAAGGAATCAATTTGGGAAGCTAACCAATGACTGAAAAAAACCATCAGCAATGGAGGATTTTTTTACGATGATAAGCAGCATAAGGAATGGTTTATCGCCATGATATTGCCACATTTGTGCAGGCCTATGGGTCAGCAGAATATTTACTCTCAGGAAGAATCCATGGAAATTGCTATGAAACTAGAATTTTCACCTAGAGATGATGCTCAATTTGGAGTGTTGTAAATTTAGAGCCAATTAGAAGTTATGCCCTTAGAAATTCAAAATTTACGCAGAGACCAGGGTAAAGAAGCTGGCGCAAATGTCTGGTGCATGCGCTGCAAGGGAGCCATCCACACCAAATATCAGTGCCCTTTGCTTTCGGATTATCTGCAAGCTGGGGGACAAAATCCATTGCACCCCAGGGATGCTGCTGGGCCTAGTACCCCCACGCTATGGTGCGCTAATTGTAGGGTGGTTGGATGACACGATACAACCCAATGCCCATGGTTAGGCACTTATGTACCATAATTGAAGCAATAGTGGTGCAGATTCTGCTCTTTAGTTGGTCACGATGAGCACCACTGCCGAATGCTTGACCTAATGATAGACAATGCGAACATTTACAGGGTGTTGGCTGAACCTTTGTCACTAGCATATCCCTTTGGACGAGGTGGATTCCCAACAAGAGGAAGGGGAGGGGGGAGAGGTGGAGGTGCAGGTCGAGGGAGAGGGCAATTAATTTTCTATAACTGTGGAGACGTTGGACACTTTGTACATGACTACCAAAACCCCGCACGAAAATCCTGTAGGTATTGTAGGAAATTTGATCACGTAATTGAAGATTGTCCTTTGCTAATAGCTAAAATGAAAGAAAAGCAGAAAACGCCTATGAAAAAGATACAGATGATTAAATATGAACCGTGCGATGATGGTATAAGTGTAAATGTAATTACACGCAGTGCTGTTGCCACCGGGGAAAATGAGGAAAATGATGTCGCAGAGCCATTGATCAGAAATGCGTTTGACAAGAAGGAAGGCCTCAACTTGCAGAAGGAAAAATATATTTTCATTGAGGCGAGGAAGGATTTTACTAATGCAGAAGCATCCATGTCAAGGACTACCATGGAACTAAAGGTTTATGATGAAGTTAAACCATTCCTACAATCCTGCATTAAGCTACTACGTAATCAGAAGGTAGTAGATAATATCTAGGCCCTAATAGACAGCTGCGCAGAAAAATATGTGGCTGGAATAGAGACCAATGTCGTGAACAAGATTTACAAGCATAAGAAGAGAATTGGTAGGGAGATGCGCATGACTGTGCAAATTGGAGAGTATGAGATGGATCAAGTCATCGTGGATCTGGGGTCTGATGCAAATGTCTTACCTAAGAAGACCTGGCAGAATATGGGAGAACCAAAGTTGGAATGGTCCACTATTCAGCTATGCATGGCTAATCAACAAAAGATCATTCCACTTTGAAGGCTTCCACAAGTTGTGGTAGACATTGCTAGAGTAAAGATATGTGCAGATTTCGAAGTAATACTTGTGGATGATGCATACCCTTACCCTGAGCTGTTAGGATTGGATTGGGCCATTGATATGGGAGGCATCATAAACCTGAAGTGTAGAAGCATGATTTTAAAGAATGATGGCACGCGGGTGATAGTCCCACTGGACCCAGCAGAAGGGGAACGATATATCGAACCTGTACGTGAAGGGGATGATGTCAGCCATATTTAAAAATTGCCTGCGCGGTACGAATATTGGATCAACTCTACAGCTAATGGCATGTTGAATTGGGAAAAGGATAGCTCGTGTTTATTAGATTCAAATGGCGAGATGGAGAATTGGTAGAACTAGTTGCATGATGTATTTGCACTGCGCTACCTCAAAAACACGAAGAAATTCCTATGCATATCTTCAGAGGTAAGAGAACTACCCTATTTTCATGGTTCTGGTAGTGTCAAAGAATTTCTGACAGCATTGGAAAAGGCCATCCCAGAGGAGTGAAGGTTCTGGGCGATTAATTTGGCTATGCGCGCAACCCTAATGCGTTGGTGGGAGACGCACAAGGGCGCTTTCCAGGATTGGGAGGAATGTAGAAAAATGATGAAGCTGCGCTTTGAACCTCCTGCTACCCCACTGATTGAGATTTTCTATGGTCGGGGAGACCCACGCAAGTACCTGGCCATATGGATGGAGGTATGGGATAAAAATACCTGGAATGAATGGGTTCATAGGTTCATTAATTTGTTGGGGCTGGTACCCACCACCTGGTATCTAGAAGCTGAGCTACACCAAGGCACTCGAAACTGGTTTATGATGACTGAAGATTTCCTGAAAACTTTTGTCTTGGTTAGAGGCTGGGAGAAATTGGATGAAGCCTTGCAGGATATAGATTCCCTTGTATTTGATGAATCCCGTCCCCGGAAGGAATGTACTGCGCTGGCTTGGGATGCGCAGATGCAAGACATCGTCAACTGCAGGAACTTGTCAATAGAAGATAATGAAGATGACCCGAGAAATGTTAACATCCCTAAATCTGAAGGACAGCGCGCAGTTGCTCGGCCCGCATTAGGGATTGTGGATGTCACTAAACCTTTGAAGTTGAAGGAAGTCAACATTGGGATGAAAGCACAACCCAAGCCAACCAAAATTGGGGATTACTGGGATGACGATATAGTAGGGAAGATTGTGGAGCTACTGAACGAGTGTCAAGATCTGTTTCCTACAAATTTCTTTGAGCTCAAGGGAATTTTCAGGGACTTGGGTGTTATGAAGATCACATTAAAACCAGATACGGACCCTGTCAAGCAGTGCCCATATCGATTGAATCCCAAATATAATCAGAAAATAAAGGAGGAATTAGAAACAATGGTAGATCTGTGCATCATTAAGCCCATTGAATAGTTTGAGTGGGTAAGCCCCATGGTGGTCCAGGAGAAAAAGACCAAAGGAGAGATAAGGATTTGTGTAGAACTACAAAAGCTGAATGATGCCTGTGTGCATGACCCCTTCCCTACTCCGTTTTCTGATGAAATCCTGGATAATGTAGGAGGACAAGAAGCTTATTAATTTATTGATGGATTTTCAGGGTATCATCAGATTAGGATTCCATCGGAAGACCACAATAAGACTACCTTTGCCACTGAATGGGGGTCTTTCCAATATACTGTCATACCATTCAGATTGAAAAATGCACTTGCAATATTCTCGCGCGTGGTCATGACTGTCTTCAAGGAATTCATGCATAAATTCTTGGAGGTATATTTTGATGATTGGACAATGTTTGGATTGGTAAAGAAACGTGTGTCAAACCTGAGCATGATTCTTGACACTTGTAGGAAGCACCATATCTCTCTCAACTTGAAGAAATGTATATTTTGAATACCTTTTGGAATCTTGTTAGGACATATAGTATGTCAACAAGGATTGATGGTAGACCCAACCAAGATCATGGTCATCATCAAATTAGAAGTCCCTACTAATGAGAAACGGCTACGCTCCATCCTAGGGCACACTGGTTCCTATAGGAAGTTTATCATAGGGTATGCTCTGATCACTGCGCTGATAGAGAAGTTGCTAAAGAAGGATGTATCATTTTTATGGGATGAAGAATGTCAGAAGAGCTTTGAGCTGCTAAAGGAGAAAATGGTCAATGCACCTATCTTGATATTCCCAAACTGGTCTAAGGTTTTTCATGTGCATGTGGATGCATTTGGTATAGAACTTGGGGTTGTTTTAGTGCATCCAGGAGAAGGATACATTGATCACCTAGTCGCTTTTTCCAGTAGGAATCTCTCCAGTGCAGAGCGCAACTAATCAAATACAAAAAAAGAAGGCCTGGACATGGTGTACGCTCTACAAAAATACAGGCACTATTTTCTAGGAGTGAATTTCAAAATGTTCACTGACCATTTTGATTTAAAATACCTGGTCAATAAGCGTGTGTTAGGGGGAATATCTACAGATGGTTGTTGCTTTTTCAGGAGTATGCCTTTGAAATTATTGTGAAGCCTAGAAGACTAAATTTTGGACTTGATCATTTGTCACGCATTAAAAATGGGGAAGAACCAACCAGTCTCGAGGAAGAGTTACCCGATTCACAAATCTTCGCTATCAAGGTGGTTTATGAACACTTTATTGATATTATTCATCTCCTGACCACGGGAACAACGCCTGTGGAATATCCATTCCAACAAAATAAGGAGTTCATTGCACACACATCTAATTTTACCATGATTATAGGTCAATTGTATAAACCAGGAGTAGATAAAGTGCTAAGAGTATATGTGTTGGAACATGAAAGATAGGATATCTTGGCTGAGGCTCATGGAGGAGTGGCAGGAGGCCACTATGCTGGGAAAGCCATGGTGCAGAAGGTGTTGCGTGCTGGGTTATGGTGGCCCATGCTACACAATGATGCACATGCGTACTGCCAAGCTTGTGATGCATGTCAGAGGATAGGAAATCCCTCACGCATAGATGAAATGCCCCTACAACCCCATATGGCCTTGTAGGCATTTGATAAATGGGCTATAGATTTTGTCGGACCAATCAAACCTCAAGGTAAGAAGAGTGGAGAGCGCTATATCATTACTGAAACTAATTATGTAGCTAGATGGGTAGAGGCAAAGGAAGTTAAGGACTGTATTGCAGATACTGCTGCACACTTCATCTTTGAGCACATTTTGACTAGATTTGGATGCCCAAAGATTTTGATGAGTGATAGAGGTACACACTTTGTGAACGAAACAATTGAAGCTTTGACAAAGGAATTCCCGATCCAGCACAAGAAAATTACCCCTTATCACCCACAAGAAAATGTCGCAGTAGAAGCTTTCACTAACATGGTCAAGCCTGAAATTATGGAGGAACGATTGGCACAATTCGTTGCCTTAGAAGAAGATCGGTTCATTGCTAATTTCCACCAACAAGTGCTGAAGGCGTGTGAAAAGGCCTGGCATGACAAGGACAATAGGCACAAGGTATTCAAAGAGGAGGACTTGGTATTATTATATGATAGTTAGTTTTCACGCCGTTAGGGAAGTTTAGGAAGCATTGGTTGGGGCTTGGCCACGGTGATAACCTTCTCAAGTATTTCAATGGAAGCTGCCTAAAGCCATATAGAGACAATCTGGTGTTGACCAAATGACTATATGGAAGGAGCATCAGAATCAAAGGGCCTATGCACAACGAAGAGGTTGGGCTCAGGCAAGTGCGACAGAAGCATAGGGGTGGCGCGTAAGAAAGGAAACTAGCTGTTGGAACAGTGAAACTAGGTGAAAAAGTTATTTTACCGTTGGATGGAGAGGCTTTATTGCATTTCATGAGGCAATATTGGAGGATTTTTTACCGTTTTCTTGAATGTAAGTGGAAATTAATGACAATATGACCGTTTTTACCGTGGATAAATTATAAAGGGGAGGGTGCGGGTCACAATTGGTTCCTTTTATTTCTGAATATTTTACGCTCTGTGATTATCTGTGATTCCTGCTACCTCACTGTTTGTAAGTCCTGTATGTCTGGATGTAATGTTCCCAATCTGGAACAACTAGCAATCCATGGCTGGAAAACGCATTTTTCCAAAATAAAAACAGCATTTTAAACCAGGACTCTGGATCCCCTGGACCAATGTTATAAGAATGAAATCTGGATGTGGCTCAAGATAAATCCTTCTAAGGTGGCACCAGCATCTTACCACACTTAGATGCCCCTGGGGAATGCCTGGTTGAGGGACCGCAACAAACAAGCACACAGAATGGAAAGAACATCGTTATTAATAGCTGTGAATATTGAAGATATGTATAGCTAAAAAATATTCCGATATAGCAAAACAATGTATACAATGTGTATAATCTACCACTCAACTAGGTAGTGGGTGTTACCATGAACACGTGCAAGGCAATGAAGCAATACTGTTTATGTGCGATTTACATGACTAAATACGTAGTTTATAGGGAGATATTGCTGCAAAAAATGAGAATAGGATGACATGACAATATAATCTTCACAAAATGAGGGGAGGCTATCAACCCCCGAAACACCAATACAACACACAATCCCCAAGGATTGCCTATACATACTCTCTCTGTAAATGGCACTGACAGAATGTTGAGGTTGCTTTCAGTACCGTAATCAGTTAACATAAATATATGAGATGGCTGAAGATGACCTCAAACTATGCATAAACCCTCCATCAGACTTCATGTCTAATCTCAAATTGGAAGACTTTCCTTCCACACAGCAATTTTCACCAAGTGTGCACTTAAATAACACCCAGCTTGAGACAGACTGTTACTGTCATGATGTGGAGATGTTTGGACTTAAAAGCAGATGTGGCAAGAAGCTCAACCCTCACCAACCTCCCTCTCACAATACACTTTCCTTCCAGTATTGTTTATATGGCCGGGAACCCACCTAATGCCCCACAATGGTATTATAATTGATGGTAAACAACGCGCATTCAAGGTTTTATTCTGTCTTTTTTGTCAAGATGTAATACATGCAATCCCAAGAAAGCTCTCTCAAGAAGGAGAGGAATTCAAATAACCTCTCAAAGTATGAAGATCAAATCGTTGAACAATAGTGCACCTATTCAACAGACACAATCTAATTAATTCCAAGATGCCCCCTATGGCTGCCTCCTCCCATAAGTGAATGCTTCTTGGCCAAGGACCCCACCCAACAGCTTTCCACGTTTAACATTTTCTTCCTCCAAACCATGCCTGTTTTCCCCAAAGCTACACTTCTTAGGTGTTACTGTTGATCAACAAACTTGACCCTGTCTCACAATTTGTCTTTTCACCCAGAAGGCAAAATAATAAAATATCCTTTCACATCTATAAAAGGACATATTCTATTCATGTGTGATTTTACACCATTTTATTCACATCTCATAAATGTGTACCATTGTCTCCACCAAGTGAGTACTTAACATTATGTCCTCCTCTCAGCATTTATTGGCCCTTGGCAGTGCAGTAATGATGACTGAATGTTATTTCCTCTCCTTTGGGGTACCAGTATGACATATCCTCCACAGTGACAAGCATTCCCCACACTGCCCACAATGCCTCCTAGCATGTAGCCACATTTGCCTGTATCAATGTGAAATACTCAAGAGGATAGAAAAGTGATGTCTAGAGGTCCCTTGGGAACGGATCTGAATGGGGAACAAAAATCATTCTTCCTGACATGGATCCCTCCATCTCCAGCCAGAGCTGAAATGAGTCACCTTCCAGCTAGGCATCCTCAGGGGGCCGTCATCCACTCATTTCGCAAAGTAGGGGATGAAAATCTTCACATGGTAAGGTTTGTGCCTTTGCCTCACGCTATCCATCTCTCCACTTATGATACAGAGTGTTGCTGAACGCTGGGCTGCAATAAGTTTTTCTCATGGCAAGATGATATTTAGACCCCAAACATCTTCCCCAACGCCTGTAAATCGTCGGCTCAAGTATTCTATATAAAGTGATGAATCAAGTCATCATCATATGGCATCTCTCCTACCATATGGCTCACCTCATAAAGAGAACAAAATGTGCTATATCAAGGCATTATTATATCATATCCCATGCTCCTCAGAACATGTAGTGAAAAAAGTGTGATATATTTTTTTCCTCTAACACGACATCCACCTCCATACTCAATGTGTCTTCCTCCTACATGCTCTACAAAGACAACAACAATAGAACCAGGGCGCAAAAAATGAGAATCATACTTCTTGTGCCATGTGTAAAAATGAAGGAAAATGGCCCCTAAGTGCAATCACATAGCCTGACCCTCAACTGTTAACAGAGTTTACCTGATAAAGTGAGTGCTTCTCAACCACTTTCCCTATTTCTTCAGCTCCCTCGCGCGGAGGAAGTGAATGCAGATGTGGCAGGCATACGCAGGTACTGTCCCGCACATGCCTTCAAAGCCCTCCTATGGAATGGCCATCGAACCATGCTATATGGTCTCAACTAGACCATAAAGCTCAAAATAACACGTTCCTCTTGAGCAATATCCACATGGCATGGTTGGAGTGGACATATACACATCATATGAATGCCTGGCAAACAAAATGAATACCTCTACCATACTGCCTACAACAAATGAGTGGTCAAAAAAATGAGTTTCTCTTATCCTCAAAGCAAAGAGGTGCCTTGCCAATCAAAGAGTTAGTGCCCCTCCTCCATCTCCATTTTGGTCCATGCATCTCTCACATATGTATATATTTCTCCTCAAAGCCCATCCAAAAATACCTCTCCATGATGGTGTGGTATGTTTCTGTGAACAGTGGCTGAAATGAAATTCCTCATAGCTGCCAGTAGCAGTCTCATCTTAGCTAGAAGTTCACAAGAGAATATCTCATCATGATACAGACACCCCATCTTCATTGAATACCTCCTCCAAGTGCAATCGGCCATCCAAGATCATGGCAAAAAGATCTCGAATACTTCCACCAACAAATGGGAGTTCTTAATGATTTGTCATTCCATAGTATGACCGATGATTCTCAAGAGCATTCCACAGCAGTGTCACTATTTCTCCCGGTATCTCCATGCTTAAGATGTTGGGGTACCAACCTTCTGCTTTCATCATTGACAGACCTTAAATGGAAGGGTGATACCATGTTAAGAGAATGTTTCTCTCAGTTCACCATAGTCCCCACCCATTATCATGCCTTCTGTGTCTTCCAACCTCTGGGTTCCACATTGCGCCTGTACTGTGAAACATCCCTCCTCCTTCGCTCATCCAGTTTATTCTTAAAATGTCTCTCTAAGAATATTACATCATCATCAAGAGATGGTTCAATATATGAATGATAGCTTCTTATGCTTCACCAGACAATCAATCACCTGCTTAGCATTTCAACCTTAAATGAATAGGGATGTACTCTCTACTCTCACATGCTCATCTTCTCCTGTTCTCCTCGTGTTCTGCCTATACCCATACCTCTCAACAATGGCAATGGTATGGAACATGAGTCATGGTTTTACCCTCCACACACATCCTGGGACCCCCTTGCAAAGATGCCACATCTCATATTTGGAGCAAGAGCTCTCCTCCTACTGCATATGAGGCGAAGGATCAATCAGACATGGACAAAGGTTAAGTGCCTCAACATCTGCAACATGAATGGGCAACTCTCTCCAATGACCGGATCCTTTGAAAAGAGACCCATGCCTCCTTGTTCAAAGTGTGAGAATAAATTTTCCTCCCACATGTGCCACTTCCAGCATATTTGAAATATATTGTTTTCAAGGTCATTTGAGTTTTTTTTTATTCATCTCCTGTGTGGTCTGTTAATCCTCTTATCAACATTTTCACAGCCCAGTGAATTACATAAGATGTGCTTACTGTGCGGCAGACTGAAGATCCACCAGAAAGCCCACCTCTTATATGATCATAACCTTGAGAATACCCATATCGCGGGTTATAAAGAAGGCATTCATTCATCCCCGCCCAAGTTTTGCTGAACATACAGGGATCCCGCAGAAGATATTAAATTCATCCTTGTCGCTTTTCTCATTCACCATCTGTTCTGGAAACCAGATGATTTTATACCCCAGAGTTTGGCACCACATCTTCAAGAACAAAGCTTCCAGTAACTTATTCTCTTCTTCCACTTCTCCGCAATCCCCGCGACCGCGTTGTGGCGAAGATAAAAATTACGTTCACACCTTCCGGCCCCATTTTGTTTAATCAGAAACTTCAGGAGATTCTGCTTCCAGACCCCCATACTCAATAATCGCGGCGACATATTTGTAGCCAGTTGCAAGTTTTCTATCCCTTTTTCTTTTCTTCCAGCATATCTTTTCCATTATTTTCTTTGTCTCTTGATGACAGAGAAGTGCGGACTCTCTTTATTTACACCCTCGAGTTCTTCATGGATATAGCATGAGAGCGAAATCATTCATCTTCAATATTCTGATCTTCTCGCTGACCGCATGTCAATAAAAAGAAAGCGCTCGACACTACTGTAATGTTCCTGAACCTGAACAACTAGTATCCAGGCATCGGAAAACCACTTTCCAGTCAGAGCAGATTCTGAACCCGCATCAATCCCTGACCCACCAGACCGGGTGAATTAAACCATGATAATGCCCAAATAAACCTTGGCGTGGCAACGGATTTCACCATGACCAGATGTCCGCCAGAAACGCCCGCGAGGGACTCAGAATAAATGTAAGCACATAGACAACGTAAATGCTATTTAATAGTCGTGAAATGCTGAAGATTATGGACAGCCATACCCAAATAACTATTAGCAGCAATGTATACAATGGTGAGAACTACCACCACCCTAGTAGTGAAGCCTAACAACCATGAAGAAGGCAACAAGCAACATCAAAAGAGGCAAAACAAATATTCATGACTAACATAATTTTAGTTTATAGTAGATACTATCATATACAAATTAGAATATAGCTATACGACAATATCAGCTCAAAAGAAAACATATGCTCAAATCCCTGAAAAACACTATGCTAATATGAAGAACATACAATCTCAAAGGATCAAACAAGTACTACACCACAAATGGAAAATCACAGAATGTTTATTGTCACAGTAACATAAACTCATTAACAGAAATACATAGGTATGCTGAAAAGATGATGTTCAAATTAAACAAAACTTCCTCTGGTTTGATCTCTTTCACGTAAGGTTGATTCTGGGCATGAAGGGTCCGCTTTGAATAGCTAGAAAATCCTCTCATCAAGCAAATTAAAATAAACACAATGCCTGAGGATGGAATGAACCTGCTCAGTGAGTGTAGATGTTGGCTCATGCCAGGATGTGAAAACACTTTGGAACTTTTCAATAACTTCCTCTCACAAAGAGAGACCCTTCGGTGATAAACCAAAGAGAAGCATGAACTCAATTCACATTGCCTGATAGCAACACCGTGATTATACTTCTCTGACAGAAACAATGCAAATATCTCATGGAATGGATTTGCCTGAGTCACACGGTAGAACATAGTTAAATCCTTCAAGAGTCTTCAAGATAGAGGAAATCACAGAATCGTGTTGCACATCAGAACTCTACCCAACAACAGAGGTAATCATTCTGACACAAATAATCAATGGATTCAAGATGGTCCTCATGGCCGCTCTCCTCTTCTGTACAAGAATGCTTTTGGCCATGTATCCACCCATTAGGGTTTCTTCCATGTTAATATTCTCCAAAATCACGTTGTCTTCCATGAAATCTACACTTTCTTAGGTAGCGTTGTTGACTTGGTCATAATGGACCTTTCCATGTAAATTGCTCATTTTTGCCAATCAGAAGGTGTGACAAGGCCATCTGCATTGGATCCTTTCACATCATATACATCTTTATTCACCATGATTTTAATTTGGTCATTCACCCCCGTTAAAAATACTGTTCAATTTTTCTTAGTACCTCAAGACCACCTTCTGAGTGAGAATTCTATCCGACACAAGGTTCCGAGTTATCTTCCCGACCGAGCATGGCGGCCACCAACCTCATGAGGAGAGAAATCAGCCTTCAATTTCGTATCTTAAACCAAGATGTAGTCTGGGATGACACCGTAAGTCCCTGAAGTAGTATAACCATGCCTTAATAAGCCATGAAAAGCAGTGATGTCCATAGGCTCCTTGAAGCCACACACCCTCTCACATAACAGACCGTCATCACTGTAGGCCACCAACGATTATTCCCATCAAAGGATCTGGCTGTGCCGCCAAATGAGTGATTAAAAGAGGAGGCCACTGCTGAACCTATCTCTGGTGGCGATCACCCCATATGTCGTTCATGGAAGCCCTTTGCAAAGCTAAAGGACACTGACACACCGGGGAATACTTTAGATGATGATCCCTCGTGATGTCCCCCCCGTGTTGGTGAAATGTCTTAAAATCCCGTAGAGATGGCGTTTGAGCTGTCTGCGTGATTGGGAAAATGAATATCCCCCCGAGTGCTCACGAGAGAATTGTCGGAACGCAGCGTCGATGAAGAGCTACCACATGGACAATGCCTTGGGCATGCAAAGCAACAATGCCGCAGTCCCTGCAATCACCAAGGACTGCTATTTTGGATGAACGACCCACCAACATTTTACAAAGCATTTTCCTAGTCTGGCTTGAAAGTGCTGGCTCGCGGGATTTATGGACGACCACCATAGACGCGACGTTGAACCATCGCATCACTCCACCTTCCCAAGAAGGGGGCCTCCCATCCATGAAGGATCCCGTAAAGGAGGCAATGAGACAGAAAGTGTTAATGATGTGGGAAAATTAAGTACATGTGCAAAGGGACAAAGAGGTGATTTTTTGTTCGTACCATTTTCAGCCAAGACTCCGGGGAGTGCGCTTTGGCACCTAGTCCCTTGACAAATTAACGTTGTAATTTCCACCCAAAGATAGTCCCAACACACCTCATTACCTTGCCAGGTAATGTGAGAAGGGCCGGGCGCAGCTCGGTCCCGCTCCTATGAGAGTGTTCCCCGAGAACAAAGTCGTTATGTTGGACAGTTCAAAGTCACATCCGTTACCGGGATGTCAAGGCTTAATTAAAAGCAGTAGCATGGGAGACGGCGAGACAGAGTGTAGTCCTCCCCGCACTGAGCCATGGCGGCTTGGTCGCTGGTCTCATGGACCGATTCTGGACTTCTGGGAGCGGAGGAGAACAAGACCGAAAGTATTTTTTTGAAGGCGTACTGGCCGCCCGCCATCCGTCTCCCGTCCAGAATTTTTATTAAACAAAGAAGGTAACATAACATTTTTTGAAATTCCGTGTCCATGCAAAATGTGCAGACCACAGCACAAACAGCCCCAGTGTTACACCTTGCTGGGGAGGCGGGGAATGGAGGCGAAGTTACCTTGTGTCGAAGCATCAATGGCGGGTGCGATTGATCCACCCAGCCCATTACGCTTCCGCCCTCTGCAGCACAACTCCAAAGGACACAACCGAGCCAGACCGAGATTGTCAAGGAGCGGCCACAGGCTTAGGCCGAAGGTGAGAAGGAACCCAGCGCAAAGATAAGGTCGGTAGACCCCCGGTAGGTGAGTAGTATCCGGGTCCCGGCAGTGGCTTAGATGTGTTAATAAATGTATGGCAGTTAAAATCGCGCGGCACCATAGCATAGCAATTTCTGAAGGGTCCTCCCAAAAGCAAAAGGGTCCAACGCCCGAGGAGAGGAAGAGGTCACTCCCACTATAAGCGGCTGACAAGATAATGGATACCCCCCCCCCCCCCCCCCCATGATAGATGGAATACTATAGAACAGGTAGTATAAGGCCACCATGGAGTCCTTGCAATCAGGTCTGTGTCTTATACCGAGGGACACTTACGGAAAGGAAGGCCCCACAGCAGGTCGGCAAGCGAGTCACAACCACCTCGATTGCCGCATCATCTAGTTAATCGCTCTTCCTGTGTGGCTACACTATGGAACAACCAACTGCATAGGTGCAACCCCTGCCCGAGTCACCATTGACCTCACAAAGTTGCTTCAAAGAAAGTTGCTGCTGTTTTCACATTTTTCGCTCGCCACAAGATTAGGGAGGCACGCACAAACATTTCATTCCCTGGAAGATGCTGACAGATGGTAGCCAAAGACAACATAATCCATCTGTGCTCAAACACGAACAAAGGGCATAACCCAACGCAACAATAAGAAACCCACACGATGTATATTCTGTGTGTCGTGCCCCGTGTTGTCCATGGCCTCGTCGTTACCGTTAAAAATATTGTTTCGTCGTCGTTTCTCACGTCTCCAGACGAGATCCGTAAAGGAAGACTTTGAGTGTAAAATTATTATCATAAAGCACCTGCTACCGATACTCCCTCCGAGGTGTACCAAGGCCGTTCCATGGAAAATAGTGTTTGGCGGTGCCACCCCACAATGTTGACATGGGCTCAACGGAGACCACCATGGGACCGTAGGACCATGGCCGCATCCACCGGGTCAAAACATCGCCACCGAGGAGTTGCGGCCAAAGGCTGGGTCGCTGAAAGGGGAGGCCGACGGCGATGGCAAGGAGGAAGGGAGTGCTTCGACGGTTAAATGAGAAAGAAAGGATCAAAAGCTATATGGAAGATTCTATAAGCCACCAATTCCTCAGGAGTGATAGTCTTCGCCACGCTGTCAAAACGCTCGACGTAATTACAACAATGATACTGGAAACACGCAGTGAACCCCACCCTCAGAAAAATAGAATTTGAACAATGATAGCCACGCTAGTGTGTCCTGTTATCAATCCACTCCACTGGGAAGATTTATGCAAAGTTCCCCAAACTTCAAAATCCATTATCAGTTAATAAATTCTAGAACTTGCAAGTCTTATCCGGTATAAAAAACATATCTGATTTCAATTTCATAGGCCTACATAATATCTAAATCTAAATCTAAAGGTCCGTCTTGCCAAATCTCTAATACCCAAATATAATAGTTTCCATTATATTTTTAAATAATAATAATGGGTTATAAGCTGTTTCTAAGCATGAAGCCAAATCTAGGTGGTTGTTTCCATTGGATGTTGTCTTCACCACGGATTCAAATCTCTGGTGTACACTCATGGCTCGCTCATAGTACGTCGTGCTGATGGATGTCTCGTTCAGTTTGGGATCGACCCGCCCGTGAGTCCCTAACGTCTAGTCCTAGGGATGAGCTTGCAGTTTTTCACAGCTTGCTCATGGTGCTGTTGAGAAAGCAGCCTGAAAGTAGTGGTGGTCAAAGGTTTGACTCCAGAGCTTTTGCCCAAATGAGGCCTGGCAACAAATTGCTCATTCATCATAATAATTATTTAAAAAAATAAGAATATAAGGTTAAGATTAACAAAAACCAATACTATAAGACATTAAAAAAATGGTGGCAAGGAAAACTAATGACAAAGGAAATAAAAACATATAAACGCATAAAAAGGACAACTATTACAATTTGAAAAACATGATATACTGTTGATTAAAACATCAATAAAATGTATACCACACACGAAGCTGATAGAATTATTATAGCTACTGGAATGCAGCCAAGCCAACCACCAAATTACAATTATAAGACCCCTCACCGTGGGACAAGAGACCGTCACAAGTCTTATGAAGGCATACATACTCTTCACCCCCCCACCTCTAAACTTTGAAATCATTAGAGAAAATACATGCTCTTAACCAAAAGAGAAACTTAAAAAGGTTTTAATATAATCACAATACAAGCATTCACTATTTATATGCGTGTCTTATAACGCAAATTATATTATTATTTTTCAAGATTTTAGAAAATTATGTCTATAAAAAATATTTTGTATTTATAATTTTATTATGTTGATAAGATTTTAATTTTATAATAATATTATAGATTTTAATGTAATCAATAATATATCTATTTTTAATCACACATCTACCAAGATAGAGATCCATTTTAACCACATTGGTTAAGGACAAAGGGACTTAAATTTACCTCCTATTTGAAAACTTATTTACATAAAAATTGAGAATAGATTTCCATACCTCCAAGATATTTAACCTTTTTTCATGTTTATAATTCTATAATCAAGATAGGATCTAGAATGTTTTTCCTATTTCTGAAATTTTTATTGTATTAAATTAGTTTTGGAATAAATTATTATTATTATTATTTTATATTTGTTTGAGCTCACACATTTTCCCCATATTAAGAAGTAACTAAAATTATTTGCATTTTATCTATAGTGCTTTTCTATTTTCTAATCAAGCGTAAAACTATATTTGATAATTCTCATTTTAAATTAGTTAATATTTTTCCCTATTAATAAGTAACTACAAATATTAACACACTTATTATTAATAAATATAATAGATTGAAATATATTAGCTTCAATATGGATATTCAAACACTTTTTTTAATGACTGAAAAGTCGAGAAACACCAACATTACCACTATAATCCTATGCCATTAAACAAGATTGCAAAGAGTGAGGTTTGAACTTAAGACTAACATGTAACCACACAAAACACCCAATAATTATTTAGGTGGTCAACGCTCTATATTGAAATATTTTTAAGTGAACATGTTTTTCTTTTTAAATTTTAATTACTCTATCTCTATAAAGATATATAAAATTATATATTATTTAATATAAACATAAATATTTTATTTATAATGTAAGAAAGAAAGGGAAAATTGAACTCCACTCAACGTATTGAAAGAAAATGTAAAATATTAATGTTTAATAATATTTTTAATTAAAACTAACCAAATATGTAAATTCATTTGTGTTTTTACATAGTCGATAATGTTTTTTCATTAAAAGTATTTTTTCATAGACATGTGTCAACTCTGAAGTTGAGCACATATGAAATGCCACACAGTCTCTACACCCATTCTGTTGTTGAAATTCTGCACAAGGAAATTATCGTAATTGGAACTAAACAAAACGAAAATGACACCCTAAATAAATATCATGTGAGCCTTTTCATACTCTACCCATCTCAGAATAAATTATGCTAAATTGTAATCTTATCTCACAATTAACTTAGGAAATAATCATGCATAGACTTAAAATAATGTAATAATTTATGCTTGTGCTCAAATAGACAGGGTATGAGTGATTCATTGTTTGCACCAACAGAAATTGTATAATTAGTGGTGAATATGTATATTCATCAACCATTAATTGTTAAAATAGGATTACACTGTGTTCCAATTGGTTTATTTGTTTAGTGGAAGATCACATGAATTCCAAAATATTTAATTCACAAGTAGTGATTCTACTGAAGAACCATGGATTCACTACAGAATAGCCGCATGCATGTCAATTCGATGGAGACCCACTGAGACAAAGGTTAAAGCCATGGTGCAAACTATTAGCTGTATTTTCGCTTAATTTCCCAGGTGTTTATAAACACCAAGAGGAAGGATCCAGGGATCACATAACATGAAGGCTAATTATCCATGCTGAACAGAATAATTGCTCAGGGATTATGAGCAAGGTTTAAATGAGAAATTATACAACATGTACATATCTTGGATTCACCCGATCTAACAATTTACTAAAGCACAATATTGAATCTCTTCCACAAATAATTGCGTAATTAAAAACACAATTGCTAATCATATGAACATGAAGAAAGATCAATCACACACAAGATGACACTTCTTGAAAGCTATTCAAAATCAATTATCTTTCATTGTTTAGCATGGACTCAAATAATGAAAGAAGTTAAAAATCTTTCACAAGAGCTCCGCACTTCAACACTGTCTCACACTTCATAAACGTACCAAACATACAAACTAATCCCTACCAAGAGATATTTATGCTTGTTTAAGTAAACTCCCGATGGAAAATATCTCATAAAAGAGAATTCTGCTCAACTTGACTACAGAAATTAAGCCCAGGAACTCCATTTAAGTGTTTGTCATATGTGTGCAACCCAACAATCTCACAAAATGATAGTCAACTTGCCCACCTAGAACCTTAACTGGCTCCACCAGATTCGACATCCATGCATCTAACAATAGTGCAAAACCTTGGGCCTAAAGTAGACTACCCAATGTGGTCTGACCATATTTATCCCTTCACAGATCGCTTTCAACATGTGGCCTTCACATAACTAGACAATCGTAGTTAGTCCAGCTAAACTAAGTTAAACTATTTGCAACTTACATTAACTAATGCAATGCCTGGCACTTCAAACCTTTTCACATAATTAGAATTACTCGCATGCTTCCTTGCTACCTTCGAATTTGTAATCCAGCTCTAGCGAACCGACTTAGCCGCCTGCCAACTCGTATTCAAGTTTATCAGAGAATAGATTATCATAGCTGTCCATCTTAATTAAGAACAACCAAGAGTAGGTTTCAAAAATAGCATTGTGGTGCCCCCACTCAGTCCGTGCTTAAGCCAAACTGTGCTCAACAAAAATAGCCCATGCACTATTTTATTGTTGAACAACACTCCTCTCAAAAAGAAAGGGATTATCCTTCACCCCGTTCCTTGCCTATGGTATTCAAATTTGTCTTATGAGTGCTTCACTGCAACATTTTATCCTGTCTTTCATGAACAAATAAAGCAAATACTTGCCCTTTCTTGTACACAACATTCGAGATGATGGAAAGTATGAGTATCTATATGCTTGGACCTACTTTGCAAGTGAAAACAAGATTAACTTATTTACCTCCAAATCTCCGATAATCACAATTAATCACATTCGATCCATCCTGAGAACCAAACAAAACAAACCAAGATCTTTTCTCATCCAAATAGCCCCACACATGCAAGCCTTAACTTGCTTCCATGTATTTCCGCGTTCTCACTGAATGTGAGTGCCACGCAATTGTTGTTTCTTGTTGTACTAGAAATTGTTGTCGATCTCAATGCTAAAGATCCCTCCCCGTATGTGTTTCTTTCTCATTTAATGGACCCTAAATTTCAATCTTCGTATCTACAGAAGCTACAGCTCTTCTACTCCTTTGTCCATCTGCAGACCATGTACTATACCTGATGTGCCCCTGTGTGACCTCAGGATGCGTTCTCGCCCTTCCCAAAGAGTTTTCAGGGCGACCCATAGCCTGGAATCACCACATTCAGTGGGAGGCCTTCTGTCTTGTTCACCAAATACATTAGTGAACCCACTAAATGTTTTATATAAGCGTAGCATCCACACGTCTCTAGAAGTAGCATCCCTTTTTCTCCACCTTCCCGGAAGAGAAAGACCTCATGGGTTTGCGCTTCATGTTAAAAACTTACTCCGGGGACTTTTGGTATACTTTACTTAAGAGCCACGTGGCCCTCTACCTATCCATCAAAGCAGGAGCCGATCCAACAGTAATAAAGGGAGTCTCCATGTACTTCATTTTTAAAACTTACAATATTTCCCATGAGCAATATTAGAAATTTGTCTGATTATGTGTACCGATCACCAACAAAGAAATGATCAATAACTTACCATCAGTCCACATATTTAGAAAAAGGCTAAGTTTTACATCTGCTTCACTTTTATATGTCATCACATGAAATAGCTTTATATCCTAGCAAAGCCTGTGCTATTGTGGTGCTTGTTTTGGTTTGTTGTTGAAGTTTCTTCTTTACATAACATGTGACCCACTATTGAAGAGTCTTTGAAACCTTCAAAACAAGCTATGTACAGACCTTCCTCAATGATCCTATTGAGAATCAGAAGAAGCAATATCCATCTCGATGAATGTACCCAAACGCATTTGCACTGAGTGCAAGGATGATTCATGTGAAATAGTACCTCAAATGTGCACAAAGTCTCTATCGTTAATTTGTTCCCCATCTATGATAATCCTGTGCCACAACTGCTTTCTATTTTCTCCACATCCTATCCGGCAGCCTTGATGCGACTCTTGTAGATCCATCTCATTCAGCCACCATTTGTCTCCTGCCCTTTGATCTATCTCTGCTTAACGTTCCCAAAAATGGGAGTCATTTCACTGGTCAGCATCAACCCAAGTTGACCGCCGCACTGCTTTCCAAAATAAGGATACCAAGAATAATAAATTTTCTCATGGGTGAGCGATGTATCCATGAAATCGTTAGGAGTATGTCTCTACCCGTTACCGTAATGTTGTGGGGTTTTTATTCTCCTTCAACATCAAGTCTTTACCCACGGGCCTTCTGTCGTGCACCTTCACTATTTATGATGGCGGTCCTCCATGAGTGTTTTCTCCCTCCACCCATGAACTCCCCCTATGTGGCCAATCCTGGTAATATCTTGAGACTCATCTCTGGGAACCAGCGTCTTCTCTCAGTGATGCAAGTCTAACTACCTTCATGGGACAACCATGTCATTTTCTCCTCATCAAATTTAATATCTCGCCATCGCACAATAGTCATTCTCTGTTGTTTGGAAACATACAGCCGATAATTAGTGGGTGTTTCTCATAACGTGTGTGTCCAACCTCCCATCACTGTTGGTTCCTGTCGCCCTTTCTCCCCAAGCGGCCCCCGGGTCACATGCGCGTTTACGATGAGCCAAAAATTCAAAGGTGGAACATCGGTGTTTCTACGCAGGAAAGCTCTCTCTGTGTACCTATGCAAAATACTCTATGAGGACATAGTTCTCACACATGCACCACGTTGGGTGCTTCCGCCACGCATGCATCGATAGGCCTTGACTGCTAAACATCGCTATTTCGTCCAAATAGCTGCTCCTTCCTCCGTACGAACCGCTTGCGTCCGGTGGGCGATAGCCGCGGAGTTCTTTGACCCTTATTTGCCGCGTACCCTCATTCGTTAGAGATGTATTCTCTCACCATTATTTCTCCCAAGAATTTCTTCACTTGCTTCCGTTCCTTTCTCCACCAACACTAATCTCACATAAAGAGAGAAACTTTTTGATATTTTTCCGCATGAAGAAGATCCCACCATGAAGAAATTCATCGTGCTCATGTTTCATATAGTACTTATGTTTTATCTTTAAGCAACTGAGAAAGCACTAAAGGTTAATATTTGTGGAATTCTCTCCCATGATCCCTCAAAGCTCATGTCCCTTATCATGAAAGCGTGCCCTCACACATTCCCACACATTCTGCTGTGTGTATGTGTTCCATCTCCCCAGTAAGTGCACCCCCAGGAACACTGGTTAGAAATCATTGTGATGTACCTTTCAAGGCTCCATGGTGAAGATGGCTCCCCACCCACCAGCCACACATCTGCCTTCATCCTTCGGCTCACACGCCTGATTTGCCTGCCCATCATTACCGTGTAGCCATCTTGCCTCCTAGCTTGCAGAGATTCTTGAATCTTTAATCCCTATCCTTGGCTTGTTCTCGTTGTCTGCCTATGAAATATTTTCCATCACTAAAACAACACCATAGCCTCTATCCTCCATTGTGATCCAGGACCAAATTTTTTCTCCTAGTCCTGAAAGTTGCCAATATATATTTTAATTGAAAGTGTGTTTACTGATGCCCTGGTGAAAGGTAATGGTGTTCAACCTTGCAACACCATACCATCCATCACACCCATTTCAATATGCATATGGAAAGATCTTTTCTCCTCCAAGTTACCATCAGTGTCTTTCTTTATCTCCCGTCAAGTGTGAAAGGAAGTGCTATTATTCAACACTTATATCCCAATGCACTCCACAATTATGTATGTGCACTCAATAAGAATTCAAGTTTCAAATTGTGAGGTAAGGCCTGCCTGCTTCTGTATCCTCCAACCTTCTTGATATTCTTTGTGACAAAGCAGGGGGAAAAAATAAATTATTCTCGTGACAATGAACATCACCCGACATGTCTGCCTTCATACTCCTTAGAGTTATTTAGAATGGGGCATTTCTTCCCCAGTTCTTTCCTCACCCCTGGGCAGCCAAAGTTCATGTCCTTCATCATCATTCTGGGATGAAGATCCAACTTCTTCTTGTTCTTACCTGACCCTCCCCGCACCAAATCCACCAGCACCATTCAACCGGGTGTCTTCCTTCCATTTATATGTTTCTCCGATAAATGTGCCAAATCTTGGGAAGTCCACATTTTTGCTCACCAAATAATCATCAACGAATTTTATTCCAATGAATTTCAGCTTCATCCAACATTGGACAAATTTGTAGATATTTTGGAATAAAACATCCTTCCATCTTGATCTTCCCGAGTTTATATTTGAGCCAATTTCCTATGGTCTTGGGTTCCTTTGTGTCAGATCCTTGCGATTTCCCACTTCGTATGGTGTGGCTTTCCATGGAGCTGATGTTAGCTCTCAGGTCTCGTATTCTCTACCCGTGATCCTCCCCCACCTTTCCACTTTTGCCATCAAGATCCTAAAAACGTTCAACAGTTGAGACACTGTCATTGTTCTTTAAGCCATTGCATTTCTGAGTATTTGCTCCATGCTATCCTTCCAGAAGAAATATAACTGAGTCACCTTGTGTGAATACTCTAACCTTCAAGTCATTGAAAACATTTATCTGAACTAATTTAGGTGTTCAAGAAAGCTTTCTAAATTTTATCTTGTCTGAAGCCACAACCCAACTCTGTCAGCTTCTGTAAATTGTGTTCGAGAACCAGTGTATAAATTATAATAATATGTATGTATATTCGGGATTCACCCGATTCAACAATTTAATAAAGAAACATCGTAATCACTTCTACAAATATTTTATGAATAATAATAATTTCTAATCGTCATAGAATATGAAGAAATAATCACAATGTTTATACTTTCTACAAAGTTTACAATGGTAAACCCTATTTTATCTTCTATCGTATAACTTATTATGGATCATAGAAATGAACATATTCAAAACTTTTCTCAATAAATGCTATCTTCCACATCGAAATAAATTTCTGTTATTCCATTAGCACATGAAAATCGGGTCCACAACAGCTGTTCCCGCCTAGATGTCCCTGTTTATATGAACTTCATGGTAAATATCCTAAAGATAGAATTGTTTGGGGTTTTCCTTGATCAACAAGTATCAGGAAATCAGAGAAGTTTTGTTGAAGGGGAAAACGCAATAATCCCGCAATCTATAATAACTTCCCTTTTCACCTAGAACTCAATGGTCTTGCAGACTGGATCTGGCTGCATGTGTCTGGTTAAGAAATTGGGTGCTTGCATGTGAGATCACTAATTATGAATTAATTAATATTTAATTAGATATCTCACTATGGTCCTGTTAGCACCATCACAGTCCAAGTTCTAACTCACTTAGAAAGGTTTAATGAGCTAAAACTATTTCATAAAATTGAAGCCAACTAATGCACCACCGTACTTTGGTCCTTGTTACAACTAGAATGAATTACATGTTTCATTTTGACTACCTTTTTCAATTTAGTAAATCCATATTTTTTAATAATCCTAAATTTATCACTTTCATTAACCTATCTAAGCTTTCAAGCCTGCTGAGAATATCACAATTTAATGTCCATTATAATTATGATAACCCTGAACAGACATGCACCAAAATATACACTGTGTGTCCACCCTAGTTCTGGTGCGTAATGCAAACTAGGTGCCTGCGTACCCATGTCAGCCACTGTGTGGGTGAAAGTGAATTTTATTGTTGAACCCAACATGGGCTGTTGTGTAAGGCCTAGAATTGGCTGGGCACATTTCAATTTTTTCCTATGAATTTTTGAATATTTTTACAGTGACCAGAAGTTATGTGAGATGTACCAGATAGTAAGATTTTCTCATGTGACAGTTACTTTGTATTGTTTCTTTACATTCTTTGACTATAAAATATATACATGGGGTTTTGCTAGTGTTCTTTCCCCAGATACATCTTGCTTTTTGTGACCGATAATTTCCTTTCTTACTTTCAAAGGTGATTGAGCGATTGTGTTTTTATATTCCGTATATCAGAGAACATCTGTGATTTCAGTTTTAGTACATTGCATGTCAGATTGAACTATTTATATGATTATTTTTAACAGTATTATAAATCGTGTTAGGAGATTTTACACATGGTATCGGAGCGCTGTGAATCGTTAAATAGGGAGAAAGAAATTGAGTTAGTGTTGAATATTATTCAAATTTATGATACTCTCTTTGGATTCAGTTACATCAAGATGTACTTAAACTATTGGAGACCTTAATATGCAATTCACAAAGTAAATTATATTGCATGGAATATCGTAGATGGAGGCATGGGGAAATGCATTAATGAATTAAGGTGCTCAATGATATTCTAAGCCCGTAGTAGCAGGAAGCCCAAACTGACAAGGGCACAGGTTGCAGAAAGGTGAGGATGATCTGTTTAGTGAGTCTGGACCATTATCTCAAGTCTCCATGGAAGGAACCCATATGCTATGGAAGGCCTTGATAGATTTGTTTGTATTGTAATAACTCATCTGTAAAGGAATTTGGATGTTAAGGACACGCCCAAATGGCCGAAGAAGAGAGAAGCTAGACAAGATTTCAACATACTTGGTAAATGACCAATGTCAAGATGAGCTTGGAAGTGTTTGTGACCCATATCCACGATGACTTTACAGCCACTCAGGTTTCCCACAGCTGAAAGAACAAGTGATTCCTTGTGAATGGGAGGGATAATCACTATGTTGGGACACAAGGTCGTATCATAATAGAAGAGACAAGGTGAGCAACAGATCGTGAGACTCCCATGACCAAACAAAGAAGAATATTAAGGTCATAAGTGCGTCATGTGGAAATAAACTTGCTTAAGAGTGGCAAGAGATTCCATAAGATTGGATGTTTTCATTGTCACGAGCAGACAAGCGGCGGTTTTAATTTCTGTGAAGAAGGAAAGAGGAAGTAGCCTTAGTTGCGCTAGAAGCATTGTCGTCAAAATACTGATTTTAACCTCATTGGTAAGCATGTCAAAAATGCAAGCCGGGAAGCAGGTGGTTCAGGATGTTGTTGTCCTCTGTTCCATGTCTTAAGAATGATCTTTTCATGACTTGGCAGAGGAAGGACCTGGGGAGAACAGTGTGTCGGAGACATGGAGTTATGTTGACCGACATAGAATAATTACTCTCAGAGGGAGTCCTGCTCCTCTCGCATCAAGAAATTTTTTTGGTCACAGCCCAAGGACCCTGTCTCCGTAGTTGTATCAAACATCAAAAGTCATGAGTATGCTAGGGTGCTGAAAATTTTCCCCAACACAGCCACAAAGGAGGCGGTGAAGAAGACCTGCTTCAAAATCTGGGTCCCAAGGTGACCAAGGTTGAGATGTATGTTGGCCGTGAGGAACAAAGCTGGAAAACACGACTTAGTGTTGAGAGGGAGAAATTATCTTCAACATGCGCCCTAGAAGCAGCTCTTTAAGGTTGGGGAGCACCATAATTGGAGAAACAAAGAAGAGATTAAGTAGAGACAAACCCATTAAAAGAAGAGGTTTCAGAGGAGAAATTTTAGCTGTGATGGGGCGTAGGGAAAGTATGCAACTATACCCTGAAGTTGTAAGTAAATAATAAAATATGATCCCAAGAATAAATTAAAGGTAGGTCCAGCTGAGGCTGTGTTTCAAGTTCCATGGATTAAAAGATGGCCAGGAGCCCAAAGCAATAAACATCACAAGGATTAGTTAGATTTATGCAATGTAGTTGTCAAAAATAGAAAACTTAGTGACAGTGTGACATCGGAGTGCAATTAGATTTGAAAAGAGAGCAGGATGCGAACGTAGCAGCGCGGAGAACGAAGAGAGGCGGGGAAGCGGCTAGGGAGCAACAAGACCTCGATGAAAACATTATATTGATTCGCATTTTGGAGGCTATTCACTTTCGTGAGTTTCATGAAACAAAGGTCGAGAGAAGCAGTTTATGCAGAACATTCCAAAGGTACCTTCCGGGTCAGACATTGATTCTCGCCTGAGGGAGCATGAAATGCAACAAGAAACATGAATTGGTATCCATAAACTGTATCTAGAAAATGAAAATTCCAAAATTGTTGGTTTACAAGAGGTTTTTGATTTAATTATCCTTAATTAAATTAAAAAGCAAATTGTACCTTATTTTACAACAACTTGTAATAGTTAACCATTTTGCACTAGTTATTCTTAAATAATTAAAGAGTTGAGGTCAAAGTTTTCAAAAATGGAGTGATTAGTTATTTATAGGGTCCAGCTTTCAACAGGTACCATAGGGTGAGGTGATAAGTTAATCATATTAATTGAAAGCTAAAATCAATTTTCAATTAGTTCTAACTGATCGATGAGCTAGTGAAGATCAAGTGAATTAAAAATATAATTAATCGTTACCAGATCTACCAACTCATGATTCACTATTAATACTTTCATGCAGTTGCCGACCTCCGTGATATCCATTTGAGACAAAAGGCCAAAGACAAGTAAACCATTGGGCCAGAAGCACAGAACCCAAGTACAAGGGCGCAGGCAAGCGAGAGGAAGGCTCCATAGGGACGTTAGCATTTTATGAAGGCTAATTATCATACGTTATTAGGACACTTCCAGATTGCGTGAGTAAGGCTGGATAAGCAAGGGCCAAGAATTGGCTATGCCGAGTCAATTTGCCTATGAATTGCTTGCCGCCTTTGTGTGATCAAATAATAAAGGCTTATAAAAGATTTTTATTAGTGTATGTTACTATGTCACTTCATGATTCTTCACTATGTACAATATATGGACATTTGGTTTTGGAGAAGTCATGTTTCCGTACACATCTGTGTTGTGTGATTGATAAATTTCCCTTTCTTGCCTATGTGAGCTGATGTATCATGTTTTATATTCTTTGCAATGTTTTCAGAAGAAATCTGTGGTTCTATTTTAGTACATTACATGACCTGGTCAATCCATTGACATAATTTTTTTACATGATATTATAAACTGTGTTAGAGATTTTCTAAACAATTATAGAACAAATATCTAAAACTCATTAGATTCTGAAATAATATTGTAATTTTGCTAATATTAATTATGTTTTAATTTTTATAATATTTTATTATAATAGTGGTAAAAATATGACTTTTATTGATAAAGGGCTTTAATTTATGGTACCTTAACTGTTTCATTCTCCTTTTATATGAATAGGAGGATTCCCATTTATTTTTCATTTCTCACCTTAGCCATACTTTAGAAGTAGCTGTGAGGATTGTACTGTCTCTTTATGACATTTATCACTAAAGAATAACTAAAAACAAAGTTTACAGAGAAGTAATATTTTTTAAATAAATTATTTTGTTTTTAGTTACAATCCATTTGTGTAGGTGTTGGTATTATTTATGTAAATTTTGGTTATTATATTATTATTTTTAATTTTATTATTAATGATATTAATTTAATAAAGGATTTAGATTTTTTAATGGGATGGTTTAATTTTAGTAATTTTATTTTAATTTTGACTCAATAGGTTTTTTTTTTTAGTAAACTTGTTCTTTATGGAAATATCCATTGTAATTATACTAATGAGATTGTTAATCACAGTAATTTATGATTATACAACAAAATCAAGTTATCGAGATTATACTTATTTTTAACTATATTATATAAAAAATATACAAGAATTCATACATAGAAGGGAAAGAGGAATCAACCAGAAAGTGATTATAGAACCAATGAAAACTAATGACAAGTGGTCCTATATTATATGATCAATTAACCAACAATCAATAAGTCTAAGATATATGTCTATTTATATGATTCAAATAGATAATACAATTTTTACAACTACCATAACTACCACTTAATTACCTAATCAACTACATACCTTGGCTCATTTAGCTCATTAGAATACATTATTTGACTATTTATCCTAGTCAATCTTGTGCTCCCAATATATCCCATAACCTTATTCCCTTCTTCATCCTAAAGAATAGAGAAGGAAAAAATGATAACATCTTACAAAATGATCAAACCGTTATTTTACGTAACCTATATGATTCTACCGTATTTTTCCATTGGAACAATGTCTACTAGACTGGTGTATTTAGCAGTTAAATCTTCCCTCCCAGTGAACCATTCTACTCTCATACTTGACTCTACTTCCACTAATTCTTATTGTTTAACCTATCTTCCCAATGTATCCTAACTTCTAGCTCCTCGCAAATAATTCATTGAATCTCATATCTATGGGTTAATGTTTGCCACTTTAATTTGTTGGATATGTTGGTAACAAGTTGGCCAATTATTTAAAAGAGTATTATTTGATCAAAACAATAAGTTCAGTATCATGGTTACTTACCATTTCTTCAAAATTTTTAATTCCTTATGTACTCCTTTGTGTCACAACCTTAGTTTTTTGATTCATTATTAGATCCTTGTCATTAATCAAATGTGTTATTAACCTATGGCAATCACTTGATGTTTCTTATGATTATTTAGCTCTGTTCATCAGTGTATGTTCATATACTTCACTAATGTTCAATTTTTTTCTACCCTTTTTTTCTACTTGAATTTCTTGCTTTGAGCTAATCCATATTTTTATTCTTTGTCACTAACTACTTTATATAATCACAGAGTTTGTTGGATACACCTTCTTTTTCCAATAAAAACCCAAACATTTTATAAACAAAACAAAAGTTAGTCGCAGTATTCCTTTTATAAGAGTCTTACAGAGCATCATCCTCAAGAAAAGCAAGGAGCTGAAAACCACTCCCCACAAAATATCGTAGGAAGAGCCGAGGTCGCCAGACAGATATGTTCCCCCTAGGGGACACTAGGGGGAGCTAAATATCACAAGAAACACAGCTGTAAGTATAAAATAGAAGGCCGACAGGCAGGAACACCCTACACATATGTCCAAAGGGGACTCTCCGAGAGAAACCCAGAAGAAAAGTCGATAAACATGGGATAAGAGCCAGCCAGAAAAATATTTACAGAAGATAAAGAAAAAATAGAGGTTGAGGAAAATATATTATAAACTCTAGAGATATGGAAGATTAAAAAAACATAAGGACAGAAAGGAGAAATATGCTTCTGACGGGGTATATAATTTGCTTCAATATAATTATCATCATAAACTCTCTTTCTATATCTCACGTGTCTCGTATGTTAGATCGTTCTTAGATACACGCCACCCTGCTGCTTTACATATGGCTTACATAAATCAAATTGAAATGAGTTTTTAGAGCCTCGTATTTTCAAGTATAGGAAGAAATAAAATTTCACATATCTTCAGTATATAAACCAGTATTTACATTCATGAATCTCAAAAATTTGAATCGGTTTCACCCGATGAATAAGCCACGCAGAAGGAGTTTAAAATGTTTTTAGCAAAATGTTTCTGAACCATCACCAAGACCACCCGCGTAGGAAGAGAACATGATGGTTTCTGTGGATAATCATCCTGGTCACCGATAAATAGTGCCCTGGCCGCCGCCCCCATCGAAATATGCCTCCATGAACAGAAGGATCACGATGGCTTAGGTTAAACTCGTTAAAAAAGGAGAGCGATGGGGTAAGAAGGATATGATGTTCACATTCACGCCACATTATCGTGCCTATTAGGGCCCCCTCTAAAAATATTTTTATTCCCCGGCAAGCCATATACCCAGGAGACGATTAGAGGTAGCGCTTCCTATGTGGCCAAATCACGCCATTTTGTTCATTCTTTCCAAGCTCTCCTCACGTTTATTCTACCCTACATGAAATAACAAAAGAGCTGCAGACATGTCCAAAGGTGTTCCCAAACCTTTCTTTGCAAAAGAAGGAGAGGGAAAATATATGACTAGTAGATTCACTTTCCTTGCACAAAAAGTGTCAATTAACCCCAGCCAATCATATACTGCTTTTTGAAGAACACGCATCCCAGCCAGGGACCTTGTGCCTACGAATGCACCAAAAAAGCAGCTTTTACCTAGCTGTGCCTCACAATTCCATAGTATCTTACACTATCACCCACCGTCCATGCTTCCGTCCACTTTAATTTGCATATCCAAATTTTGAGAGAAAGTATGTCCCTATTTATGTATCCAAATAGCGTGTATCTTAACAGGAATACTTTAGCTGGGGCACTAGTACGTCGAAGTTAAGTGATGTAGTCCTCGCCATTCTCACTTCCATTGTTCCTCAATACCAACTCTCACAACACTGCAAGCTGAGCTCAGACCGTATATGCAAACCCACTCGTATCGGGACATATCTAATGAAGCCAGCTCTCAGCATGAAGGTTTCCTCACAGTCCATTAGAGAGCAGAAATATATTATTGAAACCAACCTGTGGGTTCAACAATGTGGCACAGCCTCCTCATTTCACTTTTCTGCCAGTCCTTTTTCCATAATCTCAACGTCAAGGGTTGTCCTTCCATGAGGGAGAATTCATAAAAATATTTACACAGGCTATATACAATGACTAACCTATGAGAGGTCAATTTATCTATTTTTACCATGAAGGTCCAAGACAGCTATGGAGGACCTCCAACCCTATTCTAGCCGGCCAAAGGATGAGAAAAATGTAACTGTAAAGGCTTTGATGCCCCAACCATCCCATTCTTTAGGCTTTGCAATATATTATCTGTAAAACAAACCTTAGGAGAGCTTTGATGGCAATTTTTCAGACCATACATAATTACTACAAACATACTTTTAATTTTGTTACATGTCAAGTGGAACCACAGCCCATCCAATAAGGTGGCATATCGATAAGGACATATTTTATGAGAACCAACCACCCCACTCTCTGAAAGACACTTGTGGTCTAAATATTAATCCTTTTTTAGACCTTTTAAACCAACCACTCACCAACTTTATAAGAGTCCGACTTGGAGGGAGAACCCCAAGTGATTACGAATACACAGAGCCAAAAAGGACCAATGCAAGAGGTGTTGGGATATTCAAGATTCCATGCCGCATTAGTCTCCTAGAGACAGCCCTCATGAGTGAAAAGTGACTTAAAAATTTATGTGTTCATACCAAAGGGCTTTCATAAAATATCCAAATATTTTTAGGGCATGAGATCTCACTATTCCAATAGCAAAAAGGAGGAAAGTTACATAAACATATTTTTTGCCACCTCAATCCTGCACCAACCTCATCCCTCCTAGCCCGATGAACACCATGCCAAGGCTTTAGGTCAGGTTAGTGCCCAAAATAAAGGGAGAGAGTAATAATTCTTTGTCTTAAACCACGTTTATAAGAAAGTACCAAGGTAACCCCATTTATCAAAGAATAAAAAAAGAACATTTTTTATACAACCCATAATCCGCGTTGATGAGATCATTAAACCCTAGACCACAGAAAGAGTCTAAGATAAAGCCAACTGATCCTATCATAGGCCTTCGAGAGGTCAGACATTCAAACTTTCACATTTTTTCCTGATGCTTTAATAATACTAGGAAGAGTTTCCACAACACCTAATAGCTTCAATATATTCCTTTCCTTGCCATCTGTGAAAACCAAATCGTTATTTACATAAAGGGGATGGTAAATGGCTTTAGAACCTATTAGCAACATTATAAACAATTTGTATATACAATTTCATGAGCAGAGAAATAGCTGAATCAAAAGTGGAAGGAGAGTCCTTTTTAGGGATGAGGCTATGTAAGAACGCTGTCTTAAATTTTTGTGTAATGATGAGTCGTTGGATTTGATTCTTCCACAAAATTCATGATAATCTCCATCGTATACAAAAATGTTGAAAAATCAACTCGTTCAACCATTCCCGAACGTAGCTCTTTGTCTTTTACATGGATTTGATTATATCTTCCACCTCTTTTTCTCTCAATCGGTGCCGAAGAAAATCGTTATTTTCCTCCTTGGCAGATAAGGAAAACAGAGCCACTCCAGATGATTTAAACCAGACCCTCCCCGATAATCATAGAAAGCATTAAAATAAATTTTCCTGCCTGAGATCTTCAAAGATTTATCCATGTCACCCTCAGGGTGGCAAGCTCCAAATAGTATTAGAGTTCTTTCGGCCATTAGCATAGTTGTGGAAAAATTGGTATTCCTTGTTGCACATGCAACTGTATGATTTAGGATTCTCAACCTCCAAACTTCTTCTTCCTTATCCCTGTAGCATTCTTTCTGCTACTTTCCAACTTTCTTAATTCCATCAGAGTCTTCATCAAATAAAACCTACATCACTCTGCTTATATCCGTTCTGTGGCCTCCTGGTAATGTTTCTAGTTATTCATAGACTCTTTTTTCATGGCCCAGGGAACATATTTTCTTGATGTTTTTTTGTTGTTTTACAATAGTCTCAAGTGAAGGAACCATTATCCATCACATTAATAGGCTTCCCATATTCATCACCAGATTATGATAGCCCCTCTTTTCCAGCCATCCAACATTGGTATTTGTTACAGTGTGTTTTTTAAAAAAACGACCTTTTCACCTAGGATAACCTGGGAATGATCTCGACACACCACCAAATATCTTTGCACCATTTGCCTGCACCATATGTTCCTCGGATGAAAAAAATCGTCACTTAAAATGTATACTATCCAACTTTAAGGTTCCTTGCCCCCCCACTCGATTGTTTTCTCCAAATGTGAACATATTTTTCATATTTTGGATCAACGCCTTGCCATCCCAAATTTTTTAGGAAGAAACCGTGTCCAAGGGATCCGTCCCAGCATTTGGGTCGGCGTTCTCCGATCACCCCAAGGAGAAATTAAATCATTCCCAAAACAGGTGGGGCCATAAAATATTTATCAAACAAAGAGTTCCGTAGTCAACTTTTCAACACAAGCGATGGCAGCATTGGACAAGGGTGAAAACCGAGACCAGATTCAAAGAAGTAACTTCACCTCAACTGTATGTCCAGGTCCAACAGTGGTTATCTGACAAAGCTATTTTCAGCCTCATTGAGACCTCCCAAATGAACCTTAAGAGACCGAGGCAATAAAAGTCCACTCAGGGAGGAAAGAGGAGCAAGAGGGATATAGTCCCCAGAACCCAAAGTTTTCAGAGAAAAAATGTTAGGTTTTAATGGGAGATTTAACTTTTGGAACGTTTGTTTTTTTAAAGAACAATTCAGCCCTTAAAATTGAAGGATAATACTTTCTATTTGGATACCACAGCCGTGTAGCCACCGTCGCAAGCGCCCTTAAGGGACAGTTTCACCTTCAACCATAACGCGTAATGGCTCAAGTTTTTCTTGAGACAAAGGATGCCCTCTCACAAGGTTGACTTAGGATCCAGGCAGTGCACGCCGCCGTATCACCATGAACTATGGATCTCTCTATTTTGTAGCTGGCTGCGTAGTGACAACAGATTAAAGGGGAACATGACTAATAGAAATTAGGGAATAGAGGTAATTATGTTGTCCATGGAAAAACAGGCCTTAATAAACACAGAGGGAAAGAAGTCGATCACACACCGGAGGGACGGTGCAAACTCAAGTGTGTATTCGAAAATAAAGATCAAATGATTTTAAAGCGGTGAGTAAGAGGAGGCGTACGCACTCCACAAACTCGCACGCCGGACTGCTGCGCCGCCTGCCTTTTCCCCGATAATGATCCGTAATAGTTTCTGCATATCCTCCGTTCAACCGTAGTCCCCCTCCTCCCCGAGAGCCCCTTTCCTCCTATTGAGTGATATCCACACGATGTGCCATCCCCCATCCTCGTATCCACCACCCCTCTTGGATAGTATTCCAAACCTGAAGTAGGGTCCATGAGTGCCCCACTCTTGTTTTTCTATCTTTGAAAGCATTACCAAGATAACCCCATGCTGTGTGGCCTAATTTATGTTACATATCCTAAAGGTAGGCATGTTCTAGTCTATCAACAATTTTTATCAATAAACATGGCTAATTTATCAAGAGGACACTCCGGATCAAAATATCTTCTCAAAGGGGCTCACTTGTTAATACAACTGGTGACCCCATAGAGTCTCCAAGAAAAACATAAATGTTTCTATAAGGTCCTGAAAGTTTCGATAGCACGAAACACCTCCATGGTCCAAAACAGGGAGGCAGTAGCCCAACCCACAATTAGCACTTTCTATTCACTCCGTTCTATGTTGGCATAAAAAAGAGAGTCCATATTTTAAAGAGTGGGATCAATGTCAAACCGTTGTCTCGATAGAAACCATTCAAGCGTTTCTCGATTCTTGTGTACCACTATAACCAGCCTTTCAACAAGGTTGTCACTCTCTACTTATTTGGGGTATCCACCCAACTTCTCGATTGATCCATTCGTTATGTATTCGGGCAGACAATTTACCCTCTCAAGCTGTCAACCAGCATGGACCCGATGTCGCCACATCACACGGCTGAAATGGATATCAACACCGAAAACATATTAGGGCACTCAAGAATTCCCCGACTCCGTCCACCTTTTTTTCCGCTTCACCCTTCGTACGTCCGTCAAGTTTATGCGTCCTGGAGGATTTAGTACGCAGCCCTCACACTCCTTCTGCGAGCCTCCCAAATAATTTTTGACGCCCTCTGCCCCCGCAAGAGATTCGCCGCCCGGATTTATAAGCGGGGCCAAAAATCGGTAGTCGGTCCGCCAAACCACCATTCCACCGACCTCACGTCAGTGTCCGGGCTTTTCATGCCCATTCATTCCCAAATCCGTTAAGTAAGCCTAATAAACCACCAAGGGTGTGGCTCCTAAACCTTCGTGCTCCCATTCACCTGTCCACCCAGCGAGCTCGGGCTCATTATAAGTGCTCACCCAAGAAACCCACGCCCCAGGTGCATAGGAGAGGGATGATATTATCCTCGCTCTTGAGGGAGACACCTTTTCACCTGTGGGAAAAACTGAACCCTTTGCTCTTGGTTTGACCCAAAACTCCAAATTTTTCTTTCTCCACCGTCTTAGCAAAGATAACTTCTCCAACCTCACATCTAAATTCTGTGAGAAAGGAGGCTAGGACCGCGTTTTGACCTTTTTACCGAGGTAGACCAAAACCACAATAATCCACAACCGACCCTTTGCACCAGTGAAACTGCCATTTGACCGAGGCTCCTGGTGATGGGTTTGATTTTTGCCACCACCCGCAGAGTAACACCATCCACCGGATTCACCCGCTTATCTAATCCACCCTTTCGGTATATCGTATCGAGCTGGGATAAACGAACTAAGTTCTATTAGTGGGTTCCATACCCCATGGACAAAGAGAGCCTTCCGTGTCAAAGTTCCATCGCTGTCAACATATTCTTATCATTTCCCATGAGGTCGCAGGAAAATAGACCGTTCATGTTGGAAACCCACAAACCCTAGAAAACCACATGAAGAAACCGACAAAGAAACCCATCGAAACGATTTTAAACCACCGATACTAGAGACTTAGGGAAAACAGAACTGAACCCCAAACCACCAAAAGACATAACAAAAAAATGCCAGACAATACCACCTCCAGAACCTTTAAAAGACTAGAAAATGAAACAAAGCCCGTAAAAACAACGAAAGAGAAATAGACAGAAATGATAGAAATCTCATCTCGAAACCTCGAAAAAAATAGGATATTGGAGTAAAGGAAAATGTCGACCCGTGAAACAAGACCACATGACTACACCCAAGGATGCTGTGAACAGGGATAGAATAAAATACCATTGTGTAATTTACGAGCTCCCCCACTAAGAAATAGGACTCTATCACGAAATGGAAAAACCGAGAGAAACGTTGTGTATGCATTTAAACAACCATGCGCAAAGAATTCTCAGGTCAAAGAAGTTAGTAGACATGCACAAGTGGTGACCCACCCATAGTTCAATAAGACTGCTCTGCAGAATGCCTCCTCAACACCCGTCCCCATGTAACCTACATGTTCCACCGGGTTCACCTCCATGTCTCCACTTCTAATGGAGTTGCGACGTGTGTGTCTTCAAAACAGGCTCAACTTCTGTAAAAACCATCAAAAGTTTTCTACCCTCCATTAACATGTCACAAAACTATGGTTTTTTCTTTTCTTGAAATGGGATACACCCAAGCCTGCTAAAAGCCACCATTTCTTTTTTTTAACATTTTGTTTTAACTTAGCAGTGGTAAAAGACTTTATTCTTTCCCACTTCATCCCTTTTCTCCCTTTTCTTCCTTATTTTTGTTTTTTATCCTGTCCATTTTTATTTTTTTCTTTATGGTAAATATTCAGTATAGTTCCTACTAGGTGTCCACTGTCAGGTGCTCATATTGTGGGTCTAGTTTGCTATATTTCCGTGTAGGTTCATGTCCTTTACATCATTTTCTAATCCTTTATTTTTCTTCATATTAGTTTTTTCTTGTTGGTTTTTCTTGTTGGTTTTAGTTGATGCTGTTGTTGATCATTTTTTGGGCATGTATTTCTTCGCCGTTTTTTCTCTTCTATTATGTCCTTTAAACCATTTTCTATAGTTGATCCTTTATATTTACACCCTTTCCATTTTGTTGTATTTATTCACATCCCCACCACATTTATTTGTTGATTATCTTCAAATTTTTTGAACTATAGGGTCGAGCACTATCATGTTTAAATTCTACCAAGTTAAATGCAGATTAGTTAGTTTGTTCTGTACATTGATGCTAGTTATGTCGAATGTTTTAAACATAGGTCATAAAGATAATTTTACATTTAACTTTTTAATTTTTTTTCGTTGGGTAAAGTACTCCTTCTTCCTTTGCTATTGGTCTTTTCCATTTCAAATGAATCACTTCCTAATTATGATTTTGTTTTTTCGATGATTAAACTAATATGCTATCTTTCTTTCAATAACTTTTCATAATCCACCTGTACCCTGATTCCAACACCTTCTTTTTCTAATATATTCTCTCATTAAATTTTCTCCACTTCCAGTCCCAAAAATGTTAGTACCTATTGTGATGTTTCTGTGCCACCATTCCTCACAAGTGCTCTTACAAAACTCATCCATCTCTTAAAATGAGGACTTCAATGCCCATATAACACATATTTTAATAAATTTCAAGGTTCTATTGATCTAAAATTAGAACTTTATCCAGATTAAGTTTTTTCAAATGTGTGAATATAAAATCACTTAGTTTAGCTTTAATTTTATTGTAGACTCACACTTTATGAAAATTTTATCGCTAAATAAATTATATAAAACCAATTTATACAAACTTATAAAAAATCAATTTTCTCGTAACATCTTAATCTTGGGATTCCTTACATGATCTCTTTTAAGATTCTTTATGGTTTGTACTAAAAAGTGTTTGTTAAAGTTATCTTATGAAATACGTTGTACATGAATATATTAACTTTATGAAAATAATGTTGTGTATATGTTACTATTATTAACTTTATGAAATAGAATGTGTATGTTATCATGACAAACTTATTTACCTATATGACAGTAGTAAAATACCATGTAAGTGAGTTAAGCTACGATTATTAATAAGACAAGGTTAGCACTAAAGTTATCACCAAACACCAGTAATATGGTTGAGGATGAAAACCTCTAGATCATTCAATTTGTACCTGACATGATCTAAATTTCGTATTTGTGGCCCTACCAACCTTTATCCTTTTAAACAAACAAAATTATGATGACCTTGAAATAATTTCTTTGTAATGTTTTTTGAGCATAACAATAAAATTCTAGAGAATTATCATCTTTATGGCTTCTTATACACCATATTTGGTCTTAGTGGATGATAATCATCATTATCACCATAATCATTACATACTATTGTAGTAAAGTTTCCTGAAAACCATTTTATCATGATAGGAGAAAATGTTTTTTTACCATCAATTAAATACAATGAGAGTAGTAGTAGGCATCGTATTTATTACCTATATTTTTTGTGTTAAAAACTAAGCAATTAAGAGTTACTTGATGAATAATAGATTAATATGTAAAGATATATAATAAAGTAAAAATGCACAATCAATTTAAGTGTTGAATGAGAGTAGTAGCATAATTTATTTATTATTTATTATTTGCATTTTTGTGTAAAAAATCTGTTAATTGAGACTTAATGTGATGAATAATAGATTAATAAAATATATATTTTAAGTATAAAGTTATTTAATGAAAATTAGCCCATAGTAATAAACTTTATGAATAATAGATTAATATGAAAGATATATTACATAAAGTTATTTAATGACAAATTATCATAGGTAAATGTCCAGTTTATAAACTAACATAGATCCATCTTAAATATATTTATAATATGAGCTAGAGGATTAAATGTTGAAAGAGAGTAGTAGGAATAATTATTTTATTATTTATTATTTGTACTTTTCCATAAAAATTCAAGTTAATTGAGACTTCACTTAATGAACAATAGATTAATATGCAGTATATATTAAGTATAAAGTTATTTAATGGCAAATTATCATAGTAATGTCCAATTATTATATTACACAGATCCATCTTAAATACTAATTTAACATGAGCCTAGAAGGATCAAATTTCTTCAAAAATAACATTTTTTAGGAGTGAAAAAACATAAAATGTGTTATTTTTCATCGTTTAGCTTGTATTTTTGAATGCTATGAGTTATATAAGGCCAACAAAAATTAACCATAAATACTTTTTTTTTCTATATATAGTTATATATGAAGTTGATAGTCACATAAATTAGTTAAATATAGACTAAATAGTTTTACATTAATCCCTAATGGAACAAGTCATGGAAAAGTGCATGATTTAAACATCCGATTCACACATTTTTTTTACTTCTAATTACTTACAACATATTCATTAATTATAGTCGAACTTACACATCCCCTCATACTAGGTCAGAATGAGCCTCACCCTATAGATCCTAATTACTAACTTATTTTAAAATATCAAAAATCAATCATGAATTAGAATAGTAAAAGCCATAATACAATTTTATTATTTTCAAATATAGAGGGAAAGAGGGAAAATTACCAACTATTTATTACAAATGTTTAGTTTTTATTCCCTATGTTTAAGGATATTATATTTGAAAAGAATAAAGGCAATATCTTAACTAAAATCTTGATTCCTTGTTAATATTTTTATTATCATTAATATTTATATTTATGTATTAATTTGAGACTTGGTGAAAAATAGATTTTGTGTATTTATATATTCTACCTATAAAGTTATTTAACAATATATTAATATTGTGTTCCTTCATTGATATTACCATTTAAATTGGATACCAACTACTTTTCCCATGTTGATACAAATTTATTATACCAGCGGTACAATGTTGAAACCACATCAAAATCTATGAGGAAATATTTTTACAAGTCTAGTTGTGTTGTTCAATGATCAAAAACTATTTTTTTAGCAAATTAGAGTGCTATTAAAACGGCTAAAATTTGATTTATATAAATTATAATAAGGAATATTATTAAGGAAAACCACCTAAACATTATTACAAGTGTCCAACATTCTTTCATTAAGTGTTTAGATGGCTTATATTAAATAGAATACTAATTTTAGCTATCTAATTATTTTTTAATGAGATTCAAGTTTAGAAGATAAACAGTTTTTAAGTGCATTATTGAATTGATTATGCTGTGGGCATTTGATATGGTATAGTTTGGTCGCAATAAATTTGAAAACTTAAAAATTTTACATTGTCATGTCATTTACCTATTCACATGATTGCATTGAAATATTATAAAAATCCTCCAAAAATATTATGAAGAGAATATTTGATATAAACCAAATATTGAAAAGTGCGTCCTGATGTATATATGAATCATATAAACTGTATCTTAAGATATTCGTTTGAGTAGCCAAGAAAAAAATCTCACACCATATTTGTTTTCATATTTTTCTTCTTAAAAGTAGCCTTTCTTTGGCATCCATGCCCATGTCTTTATGGCATATTAATTAAAATAGTTTTCAGTTCCGTGTCATCGATTTGCATCCAATATTGCTTTAAAAATTTCATTGTATTTCATGAAAATATGCTTCCACCAATCAACTCTTACATATATATATTCTCACTTTCATTATCCCAGATATCCTCAGATGGATTTTTTCCATCCAAATCTATCTTTCTCGTATTCTCATTTCCCATCTAACTTATCAACATCTTTTCCTTCTCAACATCAATCATTGATCGAATGTTGGATTTGGTTTGTTGCATTTGGTTCAACATATTGGTTCATCTATTGTAAATATCAAAAATATCTATCCATAATACTTATGGTTACATGGATTCATATTATGATCAAATACCCAACAATGTGCCATGTCTTGGGCTTAAATCCTCAAAAGATGAACCACTTCTCCATTTATTATTCTGACTAATATAGATTCTATACATAATGCATCAAGAAATATTTCCCTCAATACACTAATTTCATTCTTCCATCTTTATACAATTATGAACTTTCATTCCCGATACGTCTTTCCACATTTTTACAAAATGATGTTATCCTTTCCTAGTTCTTTGAAATAGGGCATCATTATTTTTGGAAGCTAAGAAATATGGGTTCCATATGTGAACTATAGGTTGACCTTCATCATCTATATATTCCATAACCAATTGGTTCTAACCACCTGCATCTCTAATGGACTATAGTTTTGTATTGGAATATCATTATAAAATAGGTTTTGGATATTGAACACAAGATGTCCAACTAGTGAATTTTTTCCCTCCCTAGACAATCCATTAAGTGAAAATTTTAAGTCATATACCTTGTCAATACGTGTAGGTAAACACTATATTCTTCCAATTATGCGATATGTATCCAAGAACATATTTCATGTAAAGAATATATATATTTACTCTTTTAGTTTGAACAAATTTTCGTAGGTTCCACATATGTCTTCGTGGGTGCCCTATGTGGGCAGAACAATCAACCTAAATAATGATGAGGACACCAAGTGTAGTTAAGATAAAAATTGAAAATACAGTGATTCTTATTATCAATGTTGTATCATTCAAATGTAACAACAAAACAAAGTGATAGAAGATATTTAAAATCAACAATTTCAGACTTTTCTACCTTTCCATGACAGAACCATCCTTGTACACTTGACATTTTGAAAGAAATAGAGGTAACAAGTAATGCATTTTGTAAGTGGGGTTTTGAACTCCACTTCCCAAGCAGATCATCATACATATCAATTTGTGGGTCTTCAAGGTCCCTTAAGTGCCCTTGTAAGGGACATAATAAAAATTACATCCCATAAGTACAAATGGGGAGAAATGACCAAAACCTCCCCGTCTTATGCCTATGTGTTAGCATACACTGGCTAATAACAAACCCAATTCTGTTCCCACAATATATTTGCATTTGACAACATTAACCTTGGGATTGAAGTCTTTATTTTATCCATTTTATCATGGATAATGCTCAAATACCTTGAAACCGACATAGTTCTATGGGAATACTCAGTTAACATATTCCACACATAACAATATTACAGTGTTTGTTCACTCACCTCATGCCTTTTCTTCCAACTCTTTGGTAGTCATTGACTTCATCCGTGATTTCAACACATTCATCGCATTTACTAAAACTTCATTGCTCTTTGAAAATCTCCACATCTCGAAACTTATATTCATAATATCTAAGTTTGCTGTCATTGAGTGTGATATTGATGTGTACTGAGATTTTGGAAGAGACTTCCAAATACCTATTTTGTAAACAATTTGTGTGTAAGTCAAAGGAAGTAATAAGGAGTAATATTCATTTTCTTCAAATTGAGCCTGTTTGGTTTGGCAGTAAAATTTAATTATCCATTACAATTTTGTGCAATATTTATGATGCGCTATGTATATGTTATGTCCGAGGTGAATAAAATATTCCAACCTTTTTCCACATTAATTTACTAATCCAAAGTGACATTATTTCGAAGTAACGCGTAAGCATATGTGATAACACACAATCCGATATTGATCATAGATTCAAACAATTAAAACAACTAAAACTATCAGAACTACATTTAAAGATAAATTATGTAATTTTTGTGTTTTCATTCAACAACAAGTAGTTGTTGTGTTAATGATTACTTACTAAAATAATCAAAACAGAAATTTCAGCAACAAAAGGAAATAATGCAACACCTAACTGTGAAGATTGGCCCAACTCTCCGACTAGGCTGTAAACCCATATTAAAGATAGTCATGAAAAATGTGACTTTCATTGTTAATTAAAAATGATATTAAAATTGGTCTCTTTCTTACGCTAACCCGATTCATAGACCCTAGACCCTTTCATGCCAACTTTCGTAAAACCTGCCTTCCCAATCTCAATAACCATTATCTAAAAATATACAAATTGTTACAACCATAAAATTAGCTGCTTAGCAGGAAAGAAAGCAAGTGAAATAGATCCGGGTTAGGTTTGGATCTCAGGGTTGTTACGCACATTGAAATACGTCGAGAATTTGGAGTTTCTTCCGTAATTTGCGTATGTGGAACTTTTTAAATCGCCAGATTCGTTAAATAACATGATAATTAATACTTGCATAGGTAAAATCTCCATGACTATCACTTTATTAATAAAAAATTCCATATAAGTCGGTGTAAGAAAGTTATTTACCTCGTGTGTTAGAAATAATTAATATATACAAAAGAGATAGAAGAGTGAAAGAATATAGAAGAGAAAAGAAGCAAAACATTTGGTACCCAACATCTCCCCCCAATCGTCGATTCGCATGTCTCCATGCAACTTGTCGTATTCTCAAATCGTTGGACTGATCGTGGCTATAAGTGAGTTGAGCGAGTTCATACTTTCCACCATCTTCGTCTGGGTGGGGTTTATATCCCTTGTCAAAACAACATCCTTCCACCAATTTTTGCCGACATTGTATGTGGGAGAAAGCATCGTATCCACGGCAGCCAACGAGGGGACCGAAACCCCAATCCCACCTTATACCCGACTCAAACATAATACATACAAACACAGACAAACTTTTCTAATTCTCGTGCAAAATTGGGTGCTCCAAAAGTTGTCTCGATTTCCCCATCAAGATGACAACATCCACCCCTTGATAACTTTCAAGAGCTTCATCCCAAAAGTTACTACCTATTCAATAATTTATATTAGAAACACCACTTCACAAGCACATATGCCTTATGTCCCCAATTTAAAAAGGTAAAGTTCTTATTATAAATATTTTCTCGCCTAGCCTGGTGCTCTCTCCTTTATCATCAAAGGCCTTGTAACTTGACTTTCTTCAAATGACATCATAGGCCTTCTTTCCATTTAACCCGGTTGATAGTGTGGTGAGTGAAGGGCCTCATGAACATCCCCACAAATGGAAACGAGATTAAAGGCTCCATCATGCTTCAAGAAATAATCCTGTTGTTTAAAAGTTCACACATTAAGTGTCAATCTACAATATCATGACCAAAAATGTGAGAACCGTATTGGATCCGATCTCATGTACACTCTCTTATATACTTTTCTAGAAGAAAAGAACTTCTCATGAAGGAATAAAGCATAAACATGGGCAGAGGTTCATGCTTTCATTACCCTTATGTGCCAAGGTAAACATCTTCTCCTTTCATTCTGCTCAACATTTTCACTTGTTCTCTCTAAACTTCTCCATCTTACCCTAAGCAGCCCTCGCCTTTATTGTACTGTATCCACCAGTCTACCTAGTAATAATCCCATTGGCCTGCTTCTCAAACCCTTTGTCTCTCCTTCTTATGTTCATTCTGCCAGCAGATTGCCGTCTCGAATTTCTGGAACTAGAAATACTCCCCAAGCTCAAACATATGTTCAATCGCACTCCAGCTTAGCTGTGAGGAAACCCTAACCTCAAAGCCTGTATTTCCTTCCATTTACATACCCTTAAATTTTTCTTCAACCGAGATGCCACTTGCTTTCCCGGCTCAAAATTCCTTCCTCCAACCGTATGGTCTCGCTAAACTAAAGCCTATACTCTTCGTAGTGTGTTCCTGCCTTTCAATATTGTTCTATCCATTCTGCTTAACAACGTAATTCATCTCCTAGCCCTCGCATCCGGGAACAGGGAGGTGTGGAACACTTGCTGAGATGGCATCAACCATATTTTCCGCTGCCCTTCTTTATTTGGTTCCTTCTTCCGTGACATTCTTTATTTCTTCTTTTCCTCGGTGAAATTCTCGCCAGGCCCGGCCGCTCTTTTCTTCGCTGTCCATCTTCGGCTTCCGGTGTTTCCACAATCCCCTCCCTTTTTTGAGCTTCTCGATGCCCCTGCAGAGAATCAAAAATTGATGCAACGATATCGGTCACACATTTTCGAATCGACAAACTTCCGGTGATGGGTAGCAGACATTGATCTCTCTTTATTAATCGTTGTGTAGAATGAAACCCCTTGTTCTCTATAGGCATCATGGATCTAAAAGTGAGAATGGAGAGCACCACCGATTTATGTCTGTCATCTCTCGATTATTTTCTTCATCGCCCTATTTCTCACTTTACCGAGCCTAGTTCATGCACGGTTATTCCTGGAGCAGACACCGGCCTCTGCGGGAGGCCGTCGGCCCCGAGGGTCATTCCTTCTCTCCGTCTTCCTATCCTTCTGCATTTCTTCTTCTTGCCTGCGTAATATTGGTTCTTGTGTATGGTCGACCCAGTGGTAATTCCTTATTTTTCTTCCATCCCCGACCGAACTGGGGTATTCTTTAGACACCCTTCTCCGTGTTTCTAACATCCATATCTGTTTTGGGTAGGTGACGTTGTTTCTTACGCAGTCACATTACTTCAATGTCCGTTCAGCCGGCGGTTCCTTCTCCCCGTGTTTGGCTAATGAAAGCCAGATGACCCAGGGCATCGTCGACCCTCCATCTCCATCCATGATTCCTTTGTCAATAGGTTGCTGGCTGGTGCAATATTTAATTTCGTGCAACTTCAACTATATTGCCACTGCTTCTCCATTTCCAGCTTCTTCCGATTCTTCCCACTTATCTCCACATTCCTATTCCTGTTCGTTGAATTGTCGAAGGTGCTGGGCACTCTTCCTCCATTTCCTTCGTCTCATCCTCTTTCTGTCAATCAACCGGAGGTATTGGTTCTTCCTCCATTCCTCCGCATATTCCCTTCTAAGTCGGCCCGCAGGTGTTGTTCTTCCTCCCCAAATGTTAACAGAAGGCACTTCTTCTTCCTATATCTGACAAAGTTCTTTCAGGAACTGAAATCTATTTTTTATTGCATGTACAACTAAACATTGAAACAAACCCAAATTGCAGATTGGACAGACCACCAGCACTGCACGAACGCGGTGACCGTGCTACAGTTGAAGTTGTTTCTGTCAGTAAAGTGTATGTTTAAAGAATGAACCTCGTGTCTCATGAACGAAGTGAGCTTAATTTTGAAATGGTACTTGAATAGAGTTGCAGACCGTCCTTTTTAAAAGGTGTTGTATTTTCATCACCAAGCCTTACCTCATTCATGGTGCATAGATTTACAACCTCACCCTCACCCATACCGAATACGTTTTCCTCCCATTGCTGCAGAAATAGTTCAGTAGCTCCCGCAATGCAGATTCTCCGAGCAAGCCACTCGTTGTCCTTGCTATCTTAGCCTGGCTAACTTTTAGCAATGGCTTTTCCGTGATGGGAATTTCTTATTCTCTCTGACCCACATAATCTTCCCATTCAAATTTAAAAAATCCATTGTGATTCTCGTTCTTAATCTCATAATCTATGAAAATAGATACCTCCCATCCTCGCATCACCTAAAACTTGCCACACATCTCCAACATTGGTTACCACTCAACATTGGTATCTTCGCTTGCGTCGAACAACTACCGCCCATCATGTAGAGATTGCAGCAATACTTCTGATGCAATAGACCAGCTGAAAAGTAAGCACTCCACCAAATTTAAAAAAACAACATGGTGAAAAATTGGGTGAACATGAAAATACTACAGTGATTTCCTTGAAAATCTAAGAAAATCATGGAAAATTATGGTAAGTGTGATGAATGAGATAGTAATTATTTTCACATGAGTTAAAAGGATCGTATTTGGCCACAACATGCATGTTGTCATTCTGTTATTATTAGTGATTATACTGGAATATAAAGGATAGTGGCGATACCACAACATGAGGCTTTAATAATGACTTTGAACACCGTCATATGGTTTGTAATTGCACTACCAAGTTAGTTACATGACGACACTCCCCCCAACTTAAAACACCATCCTGGTATGTATGTCTTATCCATGGCAAATTATTTAGCAAATCCATAAGAGCCTATCGGAGACATACATGGTACCTATCTGGGAGGGAAAGGACACTTGGAAGAATACTATACGTGTGAACAAAGATGCATTTTATAACAACATCACAAGGGAGTATCACATCTTATAACAAGTAATCGGAGGGATAACATCATTACGTAGGTAAAAAGATCTCAGAGTTAACAACACTACGCTATATACAAAAGATCCTTTATAATAGTATCACGAAAGGCAAGATCAAGTAGCAATATCTGTTATATAGCATCCAAGGAGCAACAACAACCAAGCAGGAAAGTTATCCAACACGTAAAATTTCCACTGCAACATTTCTCCCCGTAGTAACTTTGCAAAAAGACAAACAAACCGACAGTAATAGTGTTTATTTTTTATTTATTTTTATTTATTTATATATTTTTCTCTCTCCCTTTTTTTAAATTTTTTTTTTAAAAATAAGGATGTAGAGGAAGAATTCTTTAAAAGAAAAAAATTAATAACCTTCGTACCGTATTTTCAAGAGATGTTTAAAGAAATAAAACCCCACGGTAAGAAGCCCCAAAGAAATGTCCATTTTCACGAGAAAAGCAGCTACATGTATCTTTAATTTTATCAGGTCTGACTCATTATCACATGTGATCCATTCTCTGTAAGTCCCATCCCAAACAGTGCAATACTCTTTAATCCTTAAAACGGGAGTCGTTAAACACGCTCAATCTCTCAGTTAGAATGACCTTTTTTTGATAAACTTATCGTGCTATTTCATCCCTCTCGTTATCGAATAGCATTAGTCCTCTCGAAAACTATTGGAATGATTTCATCCAGTTCATTAAGTCGAGTCAATTTGTGTTTTTGGCATTGAAGTATCCAAACTACTTCCAAGATGTTGTTCGAGCGTACTGACAAATTCTATAGGGAACAATGTAGATTTCTATAAATCCAATCACAAATGGTGAAAACCACAAATATGTCTCCATCATGTTGTTCGTATGCCCGCAGAGTCAGAAAATTTTTATGCCCAATCCCGATGATGCTTACATGCTGACAATTTTTTTCAAGATATTTTCCAATACCTTGTTTGTGATTTCCACTTGTCCATCTGCCACCTGGGCATATGGAGATGTTACCCCGTGCTTGACCTCATTTTCCACAGCCTTGCTTATCATGTGAGAATTGTGCTCTTCCATTTGGAAAACAGACCCCCTGAGTACCACATCCAGTGCCCTTCTAAACAGAAAATCAAACCAATTGCTCTATTTCTTTCAAGGTCAGCCTTGGTTTCTACCACTAGTCACATAGTCGGTGTGACCATAATGTGAACCTTTTGTCACAGTGGGATGTTAAAGGCCCAAAAAAATATCCCACTTCTCAAAAGGTTCGGAGGACCACTGGGCCACAAAGGCATTTCACCTGACGATCAGCTACCCTGCTGCATCGGGCAACTATCACACCTCTCCGTATACCATATCTAAAGATAGAAGGCTAATAAGATTCCATTTGTAAACACCCATAGCCTGTTTTTTTATCTACCAACTGCATCCGGGTAGCATTACTGTGTTGCGCCCTTTCATCACTAGATATCACCTTCGGGATATACAAATACCGCAACTTGTTTTTTTTATTATTTCCATGAAAAAGGTATCCTCCTTCATTCAGAATATCAAGCACTATGATGAATAATTTTCCACTGCCTTTCATGACAAATGACGGGCATCTCCCCAGAGAAGCACATAGTTACAATATTTGGTAAGGTTTATATTTCAGTAGAAATTGCTAAAAGATGCTTTCTATCCGAAAACTATCTTCTATGGGTGTGCCTTCATACTTGTTTATTCATTTTTAGACAGAAAATCACAACGTCATGTTTATCTTTCCGGTTTGCTCACTATCGTGATATCAAATTTCTCAATGAAGGAAGTCATCTTTCCTAGCTGCGACTGGGGAGGATAGGAAGTGAGTTCATCAAATACTCAGGGACACACATGATCGTATGTACGAAAGCAGATTCCCAAAGGATAGTGCTTCAACTTGTTGATAAAGATAGATGACAACCATGAATTATTTTTTAGTTTTTCCATCTGTATATCCAGAATCCCAACAGAGTTATAACTCCTTGTCGACATAGTAAACCGCATATGGTGTCTTGTCTACCTTCCCATCTAATATTTCTCCTAATAAATGTTTGACATATGTATACATGTATATGAAATGGTAATGCCCAATTAGGTCCTCAAAGGATTATATCTTTTTGCAAACCATTCTTTGATTCTCTGGCAAAAGTCGTCTACGTCCTCATCCAAAAATTTTTGCATCTTTTGTTAGCAATTGAAAAAGTGGATGTGTTGTTTTGCAGTGGCCCTGTATAAAATTTAGCTTTTCATAAATAAACAGAACCAATAAAAACCACGTACTTGTGCAGGTGTCTTAGGTGTTGTGTTATGTAGTATTACCTTCATTTGGCTTGGCATCAACCCCGAATCTCCACATCCGTACAAATGTCCCAACACTATTCCTTCTTTCCTCATCATGTGACATTTAACTATACTCTTGTGAAATATGGCCTGTTTACATATTTTTCAAGTACTTTTTTCTTGTATTCGCCAACTTATTCAAATGAATCTTGTTATAAAATCATCCATATAGATTTCCAACACTCATTATCAACTAAATGTGAGAAAATTAGGATTGCCTCGTGAATGTTGCAAAGTGGAGCTGAACAAGGACTAAAATGTAAGAACTCGTATGAAAATTTCCATGGGCATGTAATGCTTTTTTATCTTGGTCTTCCTGCTGTCGGATCTGGCTTTATACCCAAACTCGTTTAGCAGGGGTAAAATTTTCCAAGCCAAGGTCTGTTAATTTTGGTCAACGAATAGCAAGGGGAATGGTCTTTTTTGCTGTTTTCTTTCTAGTTCCCTATAGCCCATGCGCATCCGCCACTTTCACTATTCTTGGAACGATAACCAACAGAGACACCCATTGGACAACCAAGATGGGTGAAAACAAACCCACATCCAAAGAATTTCCGGTTTAACCTTCTTGAATATGTTCTTTAAGTTATATTCATTCTTCATTAAAGGGCTTCCACAGGATGAAAATTTCTTTAACAAATAAGGATGAGCACAGACAACTAGTTGTGAATCCCCTTCATGCTTTTCCAAGATAATCCCAAACGAAAATAGCCCTTGATTGTTTTAAAAGGACTTTTAGACGCTTGTCCGGGATCTTAAATGATTTTGTTGATAGCTGAGTGTCTTTCCTAGTTCAATTTCTGAAATTTGGAATACTATCATGGGACAATTTCATAGTGGACACCTCACTCTACTCCTCTCGTCTGGTCATTTCCGTATTTCAGCTCATGGAAAACTCTGGGGCCCTGACGGTTGAACCGGGAGACAGAATATGGATCATTAATAAAAGTGTTACTTGGCAGGTCTTCAAACATCTTAGTACTGAAGGGCCCGCCAATGGTATCACAGGTCACTAATTTCTTCATTTCTAGGTTTGGGACAAGCTCTCACTGCAAAGGTTTTCGCGTCACAATAATTTCCTTCCGATGGGTCGGGGCCCGACAGAGGATAGAGAGTGAGGTTCTTTTGTAACCATCCCGTTTCTAGCAAGATCACATGTCCATATCGACACCGATAGGCATCCACTTGCCACAGCCAAAGTCTTCCAGAAATCAAGGGATGACCACCGTGCTAGGGGACTGTGTCCGAGACACGAGGAGGTCCATGGATAGTTCCACCGAGTCCACCAAAATAGTAACGTCTTCCAACTTCCTCATTGGTTTACTGTAGACTCATACAACACCCAAAATATTATATTTTTTGGATTAATGTTTCTGAATAATCAATTCATTCACATTTTGTCTTTATAATGATATTTATGGAAATAACCAAATCTACCGGGAAGACATTTGTGATTTCAAACTCTATTTATTTAAAATTGCTAGAATTGGGTTCCCTAGGTCCCCATATTTTACAAAGACAAGTTTTTCCCCACATGATGTCAACAATTTTCCCATCACATGGATGGTTAATGATCCCTTGATTTCTTCCTAGGTTTCTTGTGAAAACAATATTTTTGGAGATTTCTTTCCATATATAGGTATCCCCGTGTCACAGACAGGTAAAGCTGAACAAAAGTATTTTTGTAAGCCTGAAACAAACTCTTGCTGAGGGCTCTGGCTTTACTCAAGGTCATTCCCAGATATGGCAGATTAATTGGATTATCTCTGTTAATAGTAGGTTGTGAGGTGTTTTAACTATATTGTTTTTGGCCCAAAGCGCATCCCCCCCAACTATTTTTGCCTCAGTTTTGTAACTTCAAATGACAATCTTGTTCTTGTTGACAATAGGTGAAGTTGGAGCATCTACCACCGCCCATTGTATGTTATCCCAGCTGAGTCCTCATGGTATAAATGCTACACAGTGTTAAGAGTGCCATTTGTTGGACCCTTATTATTATAGACCACGTGCTGGAGAGAAGGAGGTCGATGATGGTTACTCAGAGAAAGGACTGAGGGCAACCCAAGTTGTCGAGGCGGCGGATTGCAGCAATGCATAGGAGAGGTCCACGGCACTCATCTCCATGAAGGGGTTCAAAGTCACGTTGTCCCATTTTTTCCATATATTGGTATTATACTAATACCAGTGAACAGTGCTGTGTTGGGGACCCATATTGAAATTGTTTAAATACCGATACGGGTCCCAGGTACGCTCCTGGTTCATAATTGGTGGCTCAGGCCGCCATATTTTCTGTCCCATGGCACAGCTTGATCCATCACATTCTCTCACTTGCTCGGTGCACGCTCAATCCCCGGGTGTATGGAAGGGTATGATCTAGCCGTGATGGGTCTTTTCTAAACGTACGTGCTTCAATCCTGTGTTCAATGGGCATTTTTCTTCAAGGGATGATTTTCTGATCAAAGAATATAGCCATAGTATTTTCCAACCTGTATTTGTTTCTATTTCTGCTGGCAATGTGTTCATATGTATATGCATTGTACTTAGGATATCACCTCTGTTGTCCAACGTATTTGGTTCCTTCTGCTCTTTGCACTCCTCCACTGTATTCTTGATGAATCGAATTTTGCCTCATTTATTGTAGCTCCTCACACACCTAATTCATAGCCCAGATAGTGCTCAAGTCTTCCTTTTGAGACATAATTTTTCCTGCTTTATGGTTCAAATTACAGGATCTTCCTTAGTGCCTTGAGAAGGATAATGGAGTTCGTAATATCTTTGTCTGTGTCATGGCTCGAATTTTCGTATTTATTTAAATCCTGCTCTGTTATAATCTTCCTCATATTCTTATCTTTATTTTTATGCAAACTTAAAAACCCTCCTTGATGTCGGGATTTACATTTATCCTATTACTCAAAAATGTTTCCACGTGTCCCATGAGGAGACACTTTCCTTAAAACCATGAACCATCGCAGGATGTTCCTTTTAGAGTAGAAATATCTTCAATTTATGAGCATCACAGAAGAAATTACGTACAATATAAATTCAAAAGAACGTGATTGTCCGCAGGGTGCCCGTTAAAATAGCAGATCTTAAATCGATGTTTAGCTATGCATCTATATGTTTCAACTGGGAAATCAATGTGAAGAGTCACGGGTGTGTTATAAAATTATCTTCCAATACCTGTCCGTACCTACCAGTTCTTCAACCGATAGATCAGTTTTATCTGACCTGGAGGTTTCATGGCACTCCCTTCGATCTCAGACAAGCTCTTCTGGTGGAGTTCTTCTTCCCAATTAGGACTGCCTCAATTCTTCCGACCTCACTTAAATTTCTTCTCCTTCTGTCACAGCCAGTAGGCTTATTTTACTGACAGTTGTTTGCATTTTTCTTTCTACCGTTGAAAGGATTTCCCTCTCGGGTACCGGACACACCGGGTTGCCCAACGTATCACCTCTTTCGTACTTCGTCTCCCAACCTCATTCTCGAATAAAATAAAGTCGAGAAGATGCTTCTTTATCCAGCTCTTCTTTGCATGATTCCGCTTCAGATATATGTATTCTTCCATATCCTCTTTTCTTGTGTCTTTCCCTCTCATTGCTGCGGCCCTTGTCTATGCAATTATGGCAGTCCGCAAATAATAAAAGTAGCGTAGGACCTGAGTTAACAAATAGTTTTCCCGTGACGGAGAGCCAGATTCCGTTGCAAACCAAAACCAAGAGAAATTCAAAAGTTTAGGACCCGAAGTAGGGTGTCTGAAGCACCCTCCTCCTTAGGACGAGAAATTGGCCCCCACCAAACACCCAAAGTGAGAAATCGAAACAATAATAATTTTCAGACTTAGAGACAGGCAAACAAATTCTCCTGTAATATTTATAGGAGATTGATTCTAAAAGACAAACTTTAAATTAGAAAGGCTCAGAACACTACGCTGTGACTTAGAGTAGGGCAACAAATTCTCTCCCAGAAGATTTCCAGATACGATCCTGACTGCTCGGCATCGTGTTCTTGCATCCTGTTACCTTCACAACTAAGCCAAAATGTTGGTGTCCTTCAGCATACTCATTAAACTATTCCACCCTTTTCCACATTAATTTCAATTAAATCATGTGCCACATATTGTCTTCAAGGTGGTATGAAAGGCATATGAGAATGGCACAATTCGACACTCGACTGCTGTATTCAATAATTATAAACAATCCAAACTACCGTAATCAGAATAAATATAAATTCAGTAATTATAAAATCATCACAATTGAAGAAATAAATGTAATAGCAATAAATAATTCAAAACAAATGCGTAAAGAAACAAACAATAATGCAAAGACTCGATCGTAAGAGTGGGCCCAACTCTTCCACTAGGGTTGCGTAGGACCGACAATGTTTTAAACATGGAATGACAAATGACTTGCATTCAATTAATTAAAAGTCTTCGTTACAAATTGGTCTCTTTATCGCTAATCTCGTATCCACAGACTCCTTAACTCTTCCTTATACAGGCAAGCATCAAAACATCTTTTCCCAATCCGACAACTAATATCTGCAAGTTTACAAATTGTTAAAATCACTAAATAGTCATGTCGAGAGAAACCAAACAGCCCAGTAGATATGGTTTGGTTTGATCCATTGTGTCACATAAACACATTTAAATAATGTTTGTAATTCTAAGTTGCTTCCAATTAAAGATGTTAATTTTTGAATCGTTTGATTCCATGGAAAGTTGCATTCATCATTTAAAATACTCATTTGATCGCTTATTTATTAATCAAAGATTTCATACAAGAAATTCCTTTGGAAATGTGATTTACCTTTTGGTGTGTTTAGAACAACGATCAAGGTTAAATAGACAAAGAGTGGCAAAATAATAGTGAAAAGTAAGGCAGTATTTACACCAATAGGGCAAAGCTCAAAGATTTGCAAAAAGTTAAAAGCATTAGCTCAGCTTCTATATGTCTCATGTTGGAACAATGTTAATAATAGCAGAATGTGCTTTGTTAAATCTTATGTATCTTATAACATGCTTTCTTACAAATAATATTCCTAATAATCTCATGTCCTTTACTATAATAATAGTGGTACAAGGCTTTGCAACTTCCTCGACATGATTGTGTTTGCTTATGAGTGAACTGTGATAAATTCTAATGAATTTCATTTTATTTGTCTGTATACCTCTATATGTCTTAATGGGCTTCTATCCATATGCTGAAGACAATCTTTTCACAAATACACATCCGCTACCAAAAGCTCAATTTCTTTCTCTGTCCATATTTTTGTTGACATTTTAAAATTAATAGGGATACAACTCATTTAATCCTTTATGTCTTTTAAACATATCAATTGAGTTTATATATTTTTCTATTACAAAGATATCTCATCCATTTGTTTAAGACTGTCCTCTATAACATCCCATAATTATCAACACTTTCTTAGAATGTTCCCCAAACTTTTCCTTTTAACCCCACATCACACCCCTGTTTTCCTTCCAAACTAAATTATTTATTAGCCATCTAAAATCCAAACAATGTATATAATATCCCCCAAATTCCAATATTTCTACAATTTCCATCTATCTTTTCACAAAAACACAAACTCATTTCACCTAGTGTTTCACCTCAACAATGTCATTCCTGGAAATCAACTATATCTATTTGGGTAATGCACATTCTTTGTCTTGCCATCTGTGCAGATGAAAACATTTGTACATTTGAATATAAACCTACATTAGGAATATCAAGCATGACCATGAAAATGAGGTTCCAAATCTGATTCTAGCCAAATTTACATGACCTAAAGTTACCCCTGAAAAGAGTGCTCAAACTCAGGGCTTGCAGAGAATCACGTACTAATAATTAATTTTAATCACTACATCCTTTGCCCACTATTCCCATAATTTATGACCAAGCTATGTATTGTTGAGTGAGCCTCCCCACCCACCTTCACCCATACAGAATATCTACCCATACAATATAAAATGTGTTAAACATTTCAGAATGTATAAACAATGTAACAAGGTTACATGACAAAAAAATATACCATAATAATATTTCAAATGATGATGTTGAAATATTTTATTTCACTGGTACAGTCTTCAAATCCAGAGGTACCACCATGATGTACACTCCTTCATCAACATTCTCCTGTCAAATGCTGAGTGAGACACCATCAAAATTTCAACATGATGTATTAACCCTTTCTCCGACATAATAAGTCTAATCTTAGAGATTCAACCCCCTCTTAGTGCTCAAATCATCATTAATATGAGATCAACATATTCCCCTTTTAAGCACAAAATTATATTTTCCATTCTAGTTTGTACCTAATAATGTAACAATTAAACCATAACTTGTAATTAAAAGGTTGAACTACAAAAAGTGGGTTTTACATTTTCCTAAAAACACAATTTTCAAAAAAGTAATAGGATGAAATAATTTGCATAGTATGGTGTCATATTACAATTATGTCTGTTCCCTGTTCATTCAGTGCCTACTACCAAAAATTATGCGCTGTTACGCAATTAAACAAAACATATATGTATGACCCTATCGCTGAGATCCTGATAGTATCATAGAATGAAAGATATACAAATTTCCATATCAAACTACCAAGTTCCTATTTAACTTTTAGAAATGAGATTTATTCACGTATGTGTATGAATATGATCAGGTGAATGGTAGTTAAAGAACCAAAACATCTATTGAAAATATGTTAAAATTCTGGCATTGATGCCACATAGGTTTTTTTCCTAAAAGCCCCATGTAGTGGAGAAATTATTTTTTTCACTTATATGATGTTTATGTTTTAACTTCATATAAAAATTCACAACCAAAGGTTTTTCTCCCAAATAAAAGTTTGAATGTGACAAATATCAGTTTTATATCAAACCACTCAAGTTCCTATTTTAACTTCATAAAATTTACATTTGTAGTCTTAATTGTCTATGTATGAATAATGATCATAAGAAATTTAGAAATAACAAAACTGTAAAACATGGTCCTTTGGAAAACACCCATGCACCCAAGATTTATGTCACAAGATGTCTAAAAGCCCTGGGTGAAAATGAGTAATTATATTTTCACTTAGTGAGGATGTGTTTGATGTTTGAACTTGATAATCAAACTAAAACTAGAGGTTTTTCTCCAAATAAAGTTTACATCAGAATACTAGATAATTTTCATTTTTATTATAAAAGAGTATTAAATTGTATTTTACAAATACTTGGCTCCAAATGCTGTCACCCCTCCCTAGTGCTCACATATAAGGACATAATATTTAGGATGGATACAAAGGGATTTAATTGTAAACTTCTAAAAGTGTAGATCAGAGTTTTCCTAGATTTCTATGTTTGGATAGTATTTTCATCTTTATGTATCCAAAATTAGGTAAACAATGGGAAGTTCATAACTATACAACAAAATAGAGAGAAAAAATACATGTTAAAAAATTGTGCTTATTGAATTTAAAGCTGTAATATATTCGCTGTATACAGAAAAATATACATACCTCAATAATACATTTATTCATACACTTAAAAATTATACAAAGGTCAGAATATTCTCCATCAATCAATAATTACGATTAAATATTAGTCATGCGCTAAAAGCGAAAGCTATACCATTATCTTTCCTTCCAACTTAAGTAACAAATGTAGTGCCAACAACAACATATACCCGTATACACCTCTAGACTATATTGATTCCAGAAAATGATTCCAAATTCAGTAAAGGGTAACACTGCAAATCCATAACTCTAACCATTGTGATTATTGGAGACACCCACACACCTAGAGTATTGCTATTATAAGTGTAATGGTGTCTGGTATGTTTAGTAATCACTAGGTATCCTCGTGACAATCAAGCTAGCCCACCATACCAACAACAATATCATAGTTAACCTTGGTGAGGGTGAAATATCGTAGGTTTATTTGGACAACGAAGAAATATCGTATTAGCACCTTCAATACAAATACACACACATTTACAACAATTATTAGCGTTACATTGCAGTGCATACAACTAGATGAAGATTTACTTATATCACAAACACAAACACATTTTCAACAATAATACTGGTAAGATATTTGAAGGAAATTTAACATACTATAATCTTCTTCTAGTAACAAACATATTTAAAGAATAAATTACATTATGTAGCGAAACATAATGCTCGCTTCTATCACAAGTAGAATCCTACTGAATACACGATTGCAAGACCAAAGCTGAAAGTTGCAATAATCAATAATATCATTCCTCACGCAAAACATACACATTACAGAAGTAAACGCGCATATACAACAACATAGCACATGCTAGAATTCCTTTCCATACAACAAAATGATACTGCTAACAACAATATTCTAAGGCTAACAAATCCACTATATGTTAAATCTTCCTTCTAGCGAAATATAAGCATATACCACAAAATACTGGTAAAGGCAAAGAAATTCCAGACATTCTAGAGTTTCTTCAAAAGACAAACACAAGCAATAAGTAAAAGAACACAGTAGTGAAGATATCTTTAACCTGTTCGATTTACTTTCTGCACATTGCTACTAATAATACTGTAGGCAAATCAAATCCCAAGGTATGATGAGAATTTTCAGTACAAACATACGTATATTTGAAGCACACATGATCATCAGAAACAAATCCAATGCATATTATATTTCATTCGAAATATACCACAAGCAACGCTCTCCAACAATAATATTAAAATTGCAAAATGGTCTCATTGCATACTAGATTTTATTCTAGTGCAAACACAAGTTAACATTACAAGCACTAATATTTGCATTGTAAGAATTTAGTGCAGTTGTTAGAATTTCAATCATACACAAACAGATGGCAACATCATATTTAGGTAAAGAAATTTATGTATCATGCGATTTTCTTCAGTTTCAAACATAATCATATTTCCAATCACACATTAAAAGGTGAATGGATCAATATGTTATCAGCTCTGATATCCTAAACACAACATGTCATTTGTTAATGGTTACAAGGTGAATGAACTAATATGAGCGTTATCATAAAAAAGCACAAATATGACGAGAGAAGTGAAGAAACAATACATATTAAGATTTAGCAACAAATGAAGAAGATCACAAAATACCTTATAAGACAAAAATAAATCAGTAAAGATATTTCCAGTACAAACACAAACACATAAAATTATAGTTAAGAATTCATGATGATTTTGTTATAGTTTCTAACACAAACATATTACCAAATATTCGAAGAAAATAACTAAATACAAGCAGATTTTTAGCACAATCACAAGCATATTTCACTAACATCATTGTAAAAGAAGGGAAGAAAAGTATACTAGATTTCTTCTAGGGAAAAATAATGAATGGCTACTAACATCAGCATGTAAAGAAATGAAAACACTATACTTCTATACACATATATAAACACATTTAAAATAAACTCATAGAAGGGTGAAAGAAATTGATGCATGCTAGATTTCCTTTCAGTGCCAAACATAAACACATTACACCATTTCTAGACAAAAGAAATCTAGCATCTTAGATTTACTTAGCTTTTAAAACAAAAGCATAGTCAACAACAAACCACATTAAAAGGAAAAAGAAATTCAGTGCATGCCAGATTTCTTTCGAGCTAAAAATTGAAGCATGTTTCCAGCAATAAACAGATTGCAAGGGACAAAATTCAATTAATATGCTATATTTACGCATAGCACAAACATAATCTCATGTCAACAATTGTAGGGGGAAATAAATCTAGCACATGCTAGATTTACTTCCACCATAAAAAGCATATTTCCAACAACAACATTGCATGCAAGTATATCTAGACCAAATTCTATCACAAACATAAATATTTTTAAATTAAACAACATCACAAGGTAAATAAATTTTCACATGCATGTTAGCTTTACATGGCACAACATGCCACACTAGCAACAATAACATTCTATGCTAAAAGAAACCTAGCACATGCTATATTTTGCACAAAAACACAAACATATTGCTGAAGGTACAAATACAACACGTTCTATATTTCATTCTAATAAACAACCAAATTTGCAAAATTTGGAAAATATTTGTAGAGCAAAACAAATCTAGCAATGTCCTGAATGTCACAAGCACATTTCCAATAACATTTACAGGAAGGGAAACGCAACACGTGTTAGATTTCTCAAAATACAAACATAGTTTCTACCAAACACAAAGAATATTTCCAATGAAAGCATCATTGTACAGAAAGAAAATATACCAGCGCCGCTTTGTTAGCATGTAGCTCAAATACAAGCAGGATATTGAATAAACATTGCATGGAAACTAAATTCAGTGCATGCTATATTCTATTTTTTAACACAAATATGTTACTGTTTTCTACATATTCCATGCATACACTATAATGAAAATAGATTTACCCGATCATAAACAAACTATACAACCAACAATAATACTGCTGTGTATGCATCCTCTAGCATGTTTATTGTACTATTGCAGTGTAGGATGAAAAAAACGGTAAGTGTATTGCAAGTAGTGTTGGAAATATTGAGAGGGGGATTGAACAATTATTTCTTACAGAACTATTATTATGCTAGAAGTTTAAAATCACTCGTTAAACTAAAAAACAAGATGTGCAACAAGAAAATATTCTCTTTATTAATGAAATTGAGGACCTTAAAACCAAGCTCCAACTTCTTACAACAAATTTTTAACTTCCAAGGCTTCAAACTCGAATGAGGACTCTAATATTCAAACTCACAAAATCCAAGCTCCAAACCTTGTATGATAACCCTAATCCTCTGGGATCCAACCCCTCTCAAGTCAATCCCCAGGACTTCCCTATGACCGCTTTTCCAAGCTCCATAAAAATTCAAATATCATATAAAAAAATGTATCCAAGATAGGTATGAAAGTCCTCTAACTCACCCTGCTAAAAAATTTCATGTCTAATCTCAAAACAAAAATTTGCCGCCCAACAAAACATGTCTGGCAGTGCAAATCACAATTGCATAGCATGGGGATTATCCAAAGAAGAGTAGCACATGGAGGGCAGAGCAACCCAGTCGCCCAGTGCTGCACAGTGGCCGAATGACCTGCTCAAGGGCACACAACCAGGGCACAGAGCTATGTCTGACCCAAAATAGCTCTGTCCAAGGAAAGCGAGGGCTCTACTATGCCTCGCAATGGCGCGCTGAACAGGAGTGAATAAAATTGATTTTCGCCCATCGGCCCAGACCCAGCCCGACTAGAAAACGTTTGCACCGAGAGGCCGGCACACCTCGACCGAGGAGGAGGGTCAAGCCGAAGACCACACTTCAGGTTTGCGGGGCCGAGGGTGGATGCGGCGATGCGCAACCAGGACACCAAAGAGGCAGGCGGCCGATGGCCCAGCTCGTCTCGTATCAGCCGGGCGCGCACGACATGTTGTGTTAAGGGCCCGACGATGGAGGCCCGCATCTGCGCCTCATCTTCAATCGGCTCCACTCGGACTGCCAGTCAGTGGCACATTTTCGCCAAGATTTTACCACCCTTCGGCTTAGGCTTCATTATTTACGTGCTGTTGTGTCGGAGGAGCCCCCGGCTCAGTAGCAGGCAAACGATGTGGTCGAGACCATGCTCCTTTGTAGCATATCGATTGGGTCAAGGGCGAGGCAAAATTATTTAGCAAGGTCCTCTGTTTCCATTCAAAAATCCTTAGCCAAAAATTCAGAGGCACAAAGGCAAATCCCTGACACCATGTAGCTCATAGTACAAATCCCAGCCCAGTTCATATTTTTTTGAAAATTTTAGATTAAAACCTTTAGAAAACAGAGTGAGGAATCTCCACACATAGTCTGAATACAGATCTGTTTTTGGCATTATGTATCCTGGCCTAATAAAACAAAAACTCGATCTATTCAAAGGTACTACAGAAGAATGTCTCAAAAGATCACCATCCAAATAAACACTGTCATTCTGAATTGCATCAGTTAACATCTTCAGGAAAACATCTTCTCAGAACTTGTATTTAACGTAACTACATGGCCCATGAAGGGAGCCAACATGGCCAAAAGCTGGATCAAATGGGCCCCCATAACAGAGCACTCAGAAGGGAAAATGATGACAAGTAATTCAGACTGAATTGAGAACACTCAAACCACATCATGAGAGAACCAACAACATGCTATTTGAATATTAAGGCATCGTAGATCGACGAACATTGCTTATTTGAATTGCTGTGCAGTAATATGTGTTAAAACTGATTTCAACTCAACTAATGGAGTTTCTTCATTTGATTTTCACCACCGAGACAATGGATTGTGACATCCATCTTCTGCTCCAAGGGTATTTTCATTGTCAAGTTTACCCTGCTGCACGCAGATATCATCCTTAGGCGAGACCATGTTCCAACCGCCTGTGGACTCTTCATCACACCTTGGTACCTATTTTGGTCGGCAAACTTCTATGGAGACGCTCAATTCCCAAGGGTCCGGGATGTTGGCCATCTCGTTCGCTCAAGGGCTCAAATAGTCTTGAAATAAATGGGGAAAACACTGTCAGGAAGATACACCAAAATGACATTCAGAGGCTGAGGATAGAATTTCACTTTTTCACTAATTGGCGTCAAAGTGGACCTTAAAAGGGTTATTTTGTGAAAAGAATCATCTATAGCCAACACAAATGTGGAAGCAACACTTTGACCAGAAAGCAGCCAGATGGCAGATATGCAGAAAAACCGACGATTCACAAAAAATATTTCGTATGGTAAGAGAAAGAACAAGAAAATAAGAAGGTTAAAAGCATCCAGTGGATGACACTTCTCATGGGGTCCATAATACAAATTAAGATGCTGACATTCTATTCGAATGGAAGGCACACATTCACATCCAATCAGGGCACTGCATTTAAGATGTAAAAGACCCAAAACAAGAAGCCCAACGCAATGCCTACCAGACTAAAGCCATTAAGGGACATTATGTCCACTGGGGACATTTCTCACATAAGTTCAGAGCACCAACTATCGTATGTTTCTGTGTGCTCACCCAAAGAAAGAAAACTACATGAGGACAATGAACCTGCCTTGGTTCCTTCTTCCTACATTCCCATGGGGACTTAAGAGAAAGCAAGAGAAAAGGAAAGTGTGAAAAGCCCAACCTCAATGGAAATTTGTAAATTTAATGAGTAGCCTCGCGATAATGACAAGTGTGCTTCGAGCACACGCAGCCCTTTGGGCATCTCGAAATTCTCTACTGTTCGAAAGGTAAATTTCATTAATGATTGAGAGAAAGCAATATTTTTCGAAAAACAAAAACATGTCTTCTGGTGCCTAACTTCAACTACAAGCTCCAAGGATGTATCCGTTCAACAAAAAATGTTTCTCAAGTGATGGTCTTCAACTATACTCATAATATCAACAACAAATTTTCTATGGTTATCTTCAACTATAGCCCAAGAGACTATTTTTTCTGAACAAAGTGCTCAATACTGTTCTAATTAATAGCCATCATGAACAAATTTTACCCGTCAACTCAAATATTTCAAAGTATACCATTTTCTGTTTGTCATTCAGTCGAAGGTGTCTCCCAGTTTTCTCATGTGCTTTAAATAATGTCCTAATTTGCAAGAGTCACTTTACTTTGTTTAAAAATCGACTTTGATATGTTACAAAGCTTCTCAAGGTGTAATATCTTCAACAGAAAATGAATAATGATAATAAAACACAAGAAATAAACCCAACACAACACTTAACAAACGCCCATAAAACAAAATGTTCAAAGACACCAAAATGGGAAAATTTTATTATAATATCTGCCTATACAGCAAAAAATGCACCTATTAAGGCAAGTCATAGTTCCCTTAGGTGGATGTTTTATCAATGCCAATTGTTTAAATGCACTAAAATCCATTCAGCCTTGGTGATTTTTGCACTCTGTTGGCTGCTGACACTCTACTTGACCTCCTTTCTGCCTTAAAATTCTATAAATTAATCATGGAATCCTTATAAAACTTAAAACCTTAAAGGCTTTCCAGTTATGCTCCAAAATGGGAAGCAAATTTTCGACCCTCCTCTATGCGTAAAAACTAGAACTAGACTCTGATCGAATGACGATTCAAAAATGGTCGGAGATTTCTTCTCGATTGCCCCCAAACCAACCCTGAAACCCAGCCTCAAAACTTAATTGGAGCCACCTCTACCAGCTCAATGATTGTTGTATATTTTGGTAGATGTAGTTTTCCTCCTGAAATCTTGGGCTTTGAAGTTTTATGTTAACTTATATCTACAAATGTTCCTCCTTTTTCTCACAGAACACCAAAATTACCAAACAATGCTACAACTCTCAACTCTAATCATTCCTCCCCAACTCTCTCTGCCCCTCACAATCCATTCCATTGTCCAGAACCATACCACATGGTGGGGTGGTCTTCTCCAAACTTCAAATTGATGAAGAATTGTCTTTGTGTATATTTAGAGTCCATCAAAAGTTTGAGTTTCTCCCAGAAAATATCGTGTTGTATTTGTCACTATAAACTTCGTTGCACAACATAGAGAAATATTTCATCAGAACAATTATCATGCCCCAAATGTTTCTTTCTTCCTTCTACTATTTATACTTATAAGCCTCATTTCCATGTGGGCCCTCACTAGGAAGGCCCTGGGAAACCTCTCTCAAGCCATATGAGTTCTCCTGGCATCGTATATTAGTTGGGGGAGGTGGGCCTCACATCCTGCCAAGGCAAATATTTAACTCTCTGTCCCCCATGCTTCAAACGTATCTTAGGCCCCCAAAATTAGAAAAAACAGTGCTCTGTAGGTACTTCATTGAAAAAAATTGTTTAGAAGTGACATTATGCTTCTCTCCCAAATGTCGTTTATCCCAAGAAACTGACAAAACTTGTCTTTGAAAATCGCCATTTTCCTCATTGTAGTCTTCAATCAGGTGCCCTTCCACCAATTAAATGTTCTCCATGACCCGTGCTATTTCTTAGCTTCCGTCCGTCCTCTTAATATAACTCAAAACAACACTAAGTGTCCCCATCATTCAATGGGAGGAAAATGATTGATTGTTGTAACCTACTTCTCATCCGCCTTTTTCCAAGAAAGAGACACAGTCATGTTCTCAATTTTTCTCCAGGGCAACTCCAACCTTGAAGTTACCTCCTGTTTCCCAGTCACCCCATACGACCATAGAAGCATTGATTTATCAAGGCCTTTTCTTCTTCTTGAGCAATATTATTTCAGAGCATGGCAAATGTGGCACCACAAGTTCTCACTGAATCGTTTCTCCACCCTATTCTTATCAAGATACATATTTTGTTATTTTGTTACCGTAAGTTATCCTTAAGAACCTTGAGAATTTCTCTATCTATCTTGGACCCAAACTTCTTTCACGCTCGGGCCCTACTATATTCAACACATACCAAAATAAAGTGCATCACAAAACTATGCTAAGCTCAGCGGGATGTTACCTGGCTGGACATGTGGTAAGTAGCAATGTGTTAATAACCCCTCCTGTGTGTTGCCGCCCACGCACACCCCTTTGTCTCGTGCATAACTCACTCTTCTCAACTTCAGATCCTAACACTAAGTATATTCATCTCTTTGTAGTAGATCACATCATCCACTACTCGAAACATATCATACTCATGTGTTGCCTGTGTTATATCTCAAGAATTTTTGTCCTTGAATACCCAACCCTAGAAAGCCATTTTCCAATCATGTGTGCAATGTCCACTGTAGGAGACACTGAGCCTCAGAAGTACATTTATTAACATATGCTTCATTGCCAATTTAATTCCCAAAGTTAGCAAATGGGATTACTCACTCCACTTATGTTTTCTCCCCGCAATGTATGTCAGCTTTCAGGAAGAATCGATGATTGTTGTGACTGATCACCTTGAACCGGTTCCTCACCAAAGTATTGTTGGGCTCATACGATATCCTTGTCAGTACTGTTTGGTCATGGGGTGGAAACTTTCACTCTTAAAGGCCAGGGTGGCTCTCCCCACGTCAACATGACCTCCTCACCTAAAGCATCACACTAAATACAAATGTTGACAGAATTTATAAAGACAAAACAAAACAACTTTCATGACCTTATTGCGATGCTGTAAATGCTCATGTCACCCGTGTCCGTCAAAATAATTTTCTTCCACAAGTCCGTACCAAGTACTGGCAGCCACATGATAATTTTCCACAAATCTCCTTTTAGGCCGCACAAAATGCCCAGAACCCCTTAGCTTAGTAACATTCCCCGGTAGCCAATCCTGCGCTGCCCGATATTCTCCACCTTACCTTTGCCTCCCATCCTTCCGGGCCAATCACATGCCCAAGGTGTCATTATCTCTGGCCAATCCAAACCTGTACTGACATCTTTACATACGCTTGCGCCCTCTCTGTATATGAAACACTACCTCCAAATTCTTAAAGGTGTCGCCCATCCCACGCACGGTCGAGCGATGATATGTCGTCAAACAATATTTAAGGCAGTGGTCGTTAAACGCTTCTGTGAAATATGTGGTTCACAAGGCATCAAATGTAGCCTCAACATTTTTTTAGCCCGATGTGTATGACCACTAAGAACTCAAAATGTTCTTTCGTGATGTGAAATAAAAGGGAGTCTTAGGGATGTCCTTTCCTCACTCAAATCAAAAGGCCCTTTCATACGTATCTATCTTATAGTTATTTTCACCTCTAAGCTCATCCATCAACTCATCAATGTTACAAATGGGCAGAACAGAACAATGTATTCTATTGGGAGGCCTGACATAGTCACGAATATGTATAACTCATCCTTTCTTCACCACACCATGGACAGCCAGAAGGGACTCGAATTGGGCCTCGAGGGATCCAATATTAGCATCTTTAAATGTCTTCAAATTTACCTCTTATAGTTTTTGGGATGCTTCACATGGTCGTGATAAATGCATGCACTCTCTCCTCCAACTCTGATATGTTTGAACCCTTACCATGGCTCCTGCCTAGAGGATATCTCAAAACCCCTTAATGCCTCTCCAATAGGCCTATATAATGGGGTGTGCCTGGTCATGGCCTGGCTCATGTCTTCCAAATCCTCATCTCAACTACCCATTATATGTACCCAAGGTTACAGATCTACCCTCCATCCTAGTGGTTAAAATTGTCCGTGGAAAGAGTGTAACCACATCAACAATACTATTCTTCCATATGCTGTGCCCATAAACTCCATATTCACCTTTTTTCCAACCACAGACCCTCTCAATGAGTATAACCACCTAACACCCAACATCACGTTGGTATCCCTGGGACATCAACTACAAAAATGATTAGCAACCAAGTAGTTCCTCATCAAACATAACCTCAACCTGCAGATCACATCACCATGCACCACATGGTTCAAGCCTTCCGGCACCAATAAGAACCCTCAAATGTCCGTGTGGATTCTCACACACCACCATCTGGGAATCCAACAAAGTCGGTGGCCTCACTATCTGCCCGAACCGAAACTCGCGTCTTGTACCGTACCTCTAATCCTCTATGTTAAATACGTGAGAACCCCCTGCATAGAATAGAAGAACTTCTTGATGGGGAAAACGGTCCCCCTCAGGTGGTAGTGGTGGGCAGGCCCCCATTCCAACCGCTCGAACCCAAAATCCCCAATCGAATCATCATCTAATCACCTCAATGGGTGTGGGGCTCCTTCTTTGGGAAAAAAATTTGTGCCCAGGTCTCAAGGTTCTGGCACGTAAAGCAAAATTCCTCCTTCCCAAGGTCCCTTTGGCCTCCTCATCGTATTTGGCTATGTCCTCCATCCTTCAGGTACATAGTGTCTTGGTTCCCCATGGTGTGTTGGCCTGTGACAAAGGCTTTGGCTTTGGGCATACTGCAAACATATTCGGGGTCCTGGAGATAGAATCTATTAAAGATGTGGGCTTGTAGGCCCTCACCTAACCATGCAATGGCTCGATAGCCACCCAAAATAACATGATCAACTCAGCTCTAAAATGCTAGTCACCATCACCAATCACTAAACCTATAATGTGCGTCTTTGTGCTTGCTTTTCTCAGACAGGATAAACTCCCGGTGCCGCAACCTTCCAGTCTTTCCCTTCAAACCTTCTCTAATAGCCTCCTATGAAACTGTGTGAAGTGGAAGTGAACATGCTTCCCCAACACATCTCATGGTACCACCACTTCTTGGGCATCTCCTTCCAAATGTGTAGAAAATAAAATAGCATCGTGTCTCCCCATGTATTTTAAAGCATGGTATTCGCTTTAAAAACCCAAGCCTGGGCATCTCAAATGTTCTAGCAATAACTCTAGTGTTTATAGGAATTACCATTAATGTTCCTGCAGACAATTTGTGTAATCACCTTACATAATACTCTTATGTGGGTACATGTACATAGTTTCTCCTAAAATATACGAACTTTATAATTCCATTTCTTTCATTTTGTCCTCTCTTTTTTTTGACAGCACACCGCGTTCCGTATGTCAAAAGAGGTTAGAGCCCTCTCGCTCTTTGTGTATGGGTAAAGTTTCGGCCAACTTTTTTGTATTTCAATGTAAACACAACATAATTGTAGACTATGAAATAATGTGAGGTAATGTTGCGTATTCACCACACCAAATACTCACAAGCCACCCGATAGAGCCATAGAGGTATTCCGGAACTTGAATCCTTCAAAGACCTTGGTCCTCCGAAGACATATTTTTCAGATAAAATCAGCAAATGAATTTTCATGTTCCCCAAGGAGATCTGGGAACAGGTTACGCATGAACTCATAACTCCAAAGTATTTTAAATAGACATTGAATAGTTCAACCAAGATATCGACAAATTCACAATGACACAAAGGTATGATATAAATCTGTCACTACCAGCAAGTTCACCTGACAAAGATCTCACAATGGATTCCAGAAACAAGGGAGGCCTGTGAGAAATACGAAAAGGCTATGGAGATGTTTTTTTCATGCTTTCTGCTCAAACTCAGTGCATTCCCAAGTTCATGCGGCTAATAGATGAGTATTTTAATCTCACGCCACGACCACACTTGTTTTCGGAAGTTGAATCATTACCAACAGTGCTCTGCCGAGTCGGCCTTTTCCCGTCCAACCAAAAGTATGGGGGAATCCATGTGTCTGGTCGTGATGAGGTTGGATGTAATGCTAAAATGAGTAGTTATTTTGGAGACATTTTGGAGTGAATCACAAGATTGAAGAGATTACCTTATTCTCTAAAGTGTTTTCCTTAGATTTTATTTGGTGAGAACTTAAAGTCAACCTTCGCAGCACGATGAAGGAAAAAAAAAATATATAAACAGTTCATCCACCAATAGAATGGTTTAAAAACTTAAGTATTGAAGAAGGAACCACAATCGATCTGATTTTGAATATGATAGCTAATTCTTTTGACTTTTAAAATTTAGAAAAAAATGGTATTTTCTTTTTAAATTACTGTGATGTTTAGCCTCAAATTTTCTTTGTACACAAAATTTCCATCCTTTTATACCGTATCCACATACAGTTCAACCACATATTATTTCTTCAACATAGAATCATCATAATGAAGTGATCTTGTCCAAGCTCTTCATTCTTTGAATTTGTATCTCTATTGAGAGGATCAAAAATTCTATGCTTCATAGACATTTTTCCGCCTAAAGGTTTGAAATTCTTTGATTTCTTTATTCACTATAGACAAACTTGTTATCAAACACCTTGATACATAAAAATATTTTCTTCAGTGTCTATCATTGTATTCTTAGGTGTTTCTGCTTCCTAAATTTTTATATTCACATGCAATTTCCTCACCATTTTAATCAAATTACTCGAGTCTTTCTAAGATTCCAGCTATGGCTATTGAGATGTATCTCCATGCAATAATCTTTTACACAAACACTATAAATTGTATTTATTTTTCAAGAGTTGTCACAAATGAACAAACAACCAAGAATTACAATTTTTTCATGTTGCTGCAAATAAATCCCCCCATCCCCCAATCCTTTCCTTCGTATTTGAGGTTCCATAAAAATTAACATTAATAGTTTTCCTGCGTATATTCTCATTAATATAAATAACCCTTTAAAGTGGGGTTTCTTGAGATATATCCTTTAATACCGGAATGGTGAATTTCTTTGATATTTGTCTTTCAACAATGAATGTCAGTATTGTACTGGGCAGCATATGCTTTTCCGAACAATGACCGTTCCATTTCATCCTTTCAAGCCCATGCCACTTATTTTTTTTTTTTTAAGTGTGTTTCATGAGAGGCAGAAGTAAAATCACAATGGAAGGGTTCTTCTACCTACCTCAACGTTATTTACAATATAATAGGAGTGATGTGAGCGATACCTGAAAATATTTTTTTGTATCGAAAATTGTTAGGATAAAATACCTTTACTGGCATAGTTAAATACATCTCACTACTTACCATATACATAAATCTGTGTCAACAATCATTAAAATGCATAAACCAAAATTAATTTTTTTTTGACACTGCAAAGGATGCAGCATTTGCATGACTGAAAAAATTGGGATCATTCATTCTTCTCCACCAAAGAAAATTAAGCCAAAATATGCATTGACTGCCTCCAAACACGTTCGATTTCAATCAAGCCTGTTCCATGCTTTTCTGGCAGGTAAACTCTGCTCTGTGTCGACACATGTGGACAAAATTTTGTCACTAATTTCACTTTGTATCCTTGCTCCTCGATATACTTCAATGAGTTTGGGGTCAACATTGCAACCACTATTGCAAAATCAGTGAAATAGAAACCGCTTCAAGTCTCTTCTCCTGGGCTTAATAATCCATTTGAAATTTCAAGGAGATCTTAGTCATATTCTCCATAAAAACCAAAAAGAATACATTCCTTTCTTTGCATTTCTCCCAATATATCCATGTTCCTCATATGTAACTTCTAGGCCTTAAGTACAAGTCAAACTGTCTAACTTTCCACACCCATGTATGATACATGCCTCCATTATCATGGAATGAGTGATTTAATATTTTTTATCCAATAAAACAAAACAAAGGCTCCCTAGTATTTTTTTTTGCAAAATTTTTTCAATCATCATCATCCTGTTGTGAGTGTTTAAAATATAAAACAATAAACTCTGAAATTGAGGCAAACTTAAGCAGAAATCCATTTATGAAAATCAAATCCTGCTCACCATCTTAAACTTCTTCTTCTCCACATGCTTCCATTTCAACAGAAACAATATTTGTAGAAAATAACAACAAATCTCTTAAACTCCTTGTTTCCATTTCCAAGCATATATCTGAACTTCAAGACCAAAGGTAACAAACTAATATGTAACTCATAATCATTTATGTTCAACAAAAGCTAATTGTAATAAGTATTTTTTTGGGATATTTTATTATGTTGGTAATATCAATTTATTTGAGATTGTTGCTATGTCTATTATATCCACTATTATCAACATCAATCAATAATAGTTAAGATTAACATTCTGTATCATTTTAAATGGTTTTCATATCAATAACTTCATATTCTTCAATCCCTTGTAGAAGTGCATTACTAAACAAAACCAATATTATTTATCCTTATGGAAGTTTTTTTCCACAATATTTTGGGATATTTTCTGTTTTTACATAAAATTTCTTGTGTAATGGAAATTATCAGGCATATATATGATACCTTATATCATTGACCACCTTTATATTGTGTATCTATCCCTAGCACAATTACTTAATCACTAATACCATCGTAGCAAACCAAACAAGAGGGAATCAATATTTCTCCTTTTCCAATAAAATCAATCATCACCTTATATAGACAAAGCTTCATTTCTTTGTTTCCACCAGATGATTTAGAATGAGGGTGTAGAGTGGGTATTATGGCTTTCAGGAAACCTTCATTACGTACAAACCATCCCCCTTCAATTTAGTTTTCTTTATAACTTATTTTTGGAAGCAAATTTCATCTCATATATTTCCTATTCCATCCCTTAAGGTTTCTCTAGTCTTAGATCTCCATTCACCCACATTACACAGTGTATGAAGCATGATATTTCATCACTAATGTTCATCTACTCATTCACAAGGCTTTCCGGATCCATGAGTGCAAATGGAACCTCTCACACTTCTCAAGCATCATTAACATGATGAATTTAAAATTATGTAACGACCTAAACAAAGACAGGTTCTGTAGTATTGTAGCAAAGGTTCAAATTTAGGAAAAATGCACATTTTTTATGCATTCTCACATGCTGCATAGAATATTTATCACCCATTAATAATTGTACAAATAATAATAAATTTATAGACTGGGTCTGTCAACATGTGATAGCTACAACAATATTTTTTTTCTTTTTATTTCACCCATATTTACCACATGCCCAACATTAAACATGATTCTCCATGTGTCCTCGTATGAGAGCTTCCGTCATTATCTCGAGGTATTATAATTCTTCCCTCTATACAATTTGAGAATTTGAACTTGCTTCACTTCTACCAATTAGAAAGAGACTGATCCCGGATTTAAGAGCTCACCAGAATTTAGACCATGAATGATTGCCACAAACCCTCTCAAGGGAGCCCTGCCCCAAGAACGCAAGTAATTTCAACATTGGGTACTGTGAACATGACTAATGACCTCAAGATGTTCGATTTTATGTGTACCAGAGGAGTTGCTTCATATTTTTGATTTAAGAATTAAAGTATATACACTCTAAATTTAAACTTGATTTTCATTCCTTTTTGTGGTGTTAATCGGTTATTTTTATTTCTTCTCAAATGAACACAATTGTATACAAAAACAAGTATAGTGTGTTCAAGGATGCAAGTAGTTCAACAGAATTAGGTGCAATTGCCCTTATCTTAGAGTGGCAATCCCAACTCCATCCCTTTAAAACACGCCATGTATTTTTTTCAGAAATATTTCTCAAAATGGATTTAACTATAAAATTAATGATTTTCTTCAAAATATTTAAAATCATTAGCTGAACTTATATTAGATACCACAAATAACCCAGGGTTTTTATTCTATGCCACACAATTAAAAGAATGCTGTCAATATTTTAAAAGAATTAGTAATCCCTTGTTCAATAGAAATTCAAAAGTCATAGATTTTTGGACTTCAAAATAATATTTCCTAGCAGAGAGACAGGACATGGCAAACATATTAGAAAAATACAACTACTTAGGTGCTTCAAATACAAATCGAAGGCAACTAGATTTTGCTACTTCAAATGAACACAGAAGAAAGACCTCAGATTAGACAAAGGAAATTTCAAATTGTGATAATCCATCTGGTCGGAAAATTTTCCATGGAAATTGCTAAAAATGATCTTTGAATCTGTGGAAACACTTAGGTTATCATCTTTAATTTGAATAACAACCTTTGTGCACATGTCATAACATTCCAAAAATAATTTAAGGTGGCAACATTTTTCCAAACTCCCAAGATGATAATGTGAAATGTCCCCTCAATTGTGTACCTAGACCCTAGAGTGGTAATACAACAAAGACTCCACCTACCAGCTTTTCATCAATCCTCAAGCTCAATAATTCCACACAAATTTTTTATTTTCATTTCTATTGACTCCCAAATTTCTGTGGAGATGGCTGAGATCAAGAACTCTTAAGTGAGGTTGTCTAATCCTAGAGTGAGTCACAAATCGACCAAGATTGTGAGAGAAACTACATAAAAATCACTACATGGGCATGAAAATTGTAATCACGGTATCATAGGTGCAAAAATAAAGAATCATCAAACAACAAATGTGAATGCAATGTAAAACATTAATGGTTGATCAAAGTGGAAAATTTTGCATCAGGACACAACACAAGAATATTTCAGAAGTCGTTAGTTTTAGCATTATAACAAAATGATAAATACGCCTCAAAGTTGAATGTTATCATAATTCTGCATTAAACTTTTCTCGCATGCACCATTCCAAATCAAACAATAGAGAACACTGGAGGTGGAGAGTTCAAAAATTGTGTTGCACAAAAATAACCAATAGTCACTAGTAGACTCCAAATGGTTATGTTTGTTCTTCCTTCTCTCAGTAGTTTGTAAAATATGAAAGTTAGATTATATATCACTCATGATTTTAAACATATTGAAGCTGTTGAAATCAACTTCATTTTGTTCATATATCTTGTTGTACAATGTTATTTAATTAATTAAATTGAAAGAAGCTATTGCCCAATTTAAACAATTCTTTCAAATTTCCTTAATCCTTATGGATCTAATAATTAATTTATTGTTAAATAATTTATGGGGCATTACGTAAGGTCATTTATAATAACTGGAGGCTCCCCCCCCAAGTTAACATTGACGTGAAAAATAAAGAATGTGAGTGAGTTCCCCGTGTAGGCACTGCTATACACCCACCTTCTCACAAAAAATTCTTTCAGATGAATAATATCATAAAACAGAAAGAAAAAGGGGCCAGCTTTTGAGAAGACACTGGAACCGATTACAGATGCATGTCATTGCAAAGAAGCAAAAGATAGTTACATTTTCAGAACTATTTTTTAGAAGATAATATTGCTATAATAAAATACAAAGTTCAATTTCATTCTTTCTAGTCCACCATATAGTTAAATCCATGTATAAAATGAAGTATCTGCATCCTTCCCCTCCATTCTTTTAGATACCTATTACTGAAAGAAAATAGATGTAATTTTTTTTTGCATAAATTAATTTTTTTAATCTTAAATATTTTTGCCAACCCTTTTTAATTCTTCTATATTTAATATACAACTACACCTAATAAATTTAGCCTCTAAAAATGTGAAATTATTATCAGGTTCTGTTACTAATAATTGCATTTATTTCTCCACTACCAACATCAAAAGTATTTTACAATTGCAAGGATTTTTACATTCCTTATTAGTAACAACCTTGACAATTATGAATCAGATATAAATCTAGTTTCCCTAAATTATATATCTATACCTATATATATATATATATATATATATATATATATATATATATATATATATATTTACTTATTCACAGAAATTTCACCCACATCCATGTGGAAATCAAATTCCCAAACCAATCTAAGCATCACCAATAGTTCTAATAGAATTTCAGTCCCGTGTTTGTTGACCACACAATGATCTGATTTTCACCAAAGAGACATACCGGTTTTCATCATAGTACAATTTGCTCCATTGATTGATTGGAGAGAATAGAAGTCACATCTCCTTGATTAGAAATTCTGTGCCAAAAACCCGTGCTTGAGAAGAAGTGCTAAAATCAACCTTGTGGTCCAGGCTTCGTGAGAAGATTAAGATCCTTAAATCCCTAACTAGTCTCTTCAAACATGAATGAAAGATGGTACGTAGGTTGATAATCCACTAAACAATTTATTCAGTAGCCCTACAATTTAACCTTCATCGTTTGTTCATTTTGAAATGTGACAATCTAATTTAAGGAATTTACGCCTACTATTACAATAGAATATTTAGACCTTGTAATCAAATTTAAACATAAGAACTTATGCCTAAACTTCGTCCATATATGATTAAGTCTCTTAACAATAGTATAGGCTGACTTTATTTGTGGTTTAGTACTAAACTAATATCATATCCATTGAGAGATAATATTATGAATTTGGTTTATGAGTATGAATTTCTGTCAAGTAAAAATGAAGTACTCCAAATACAAGCAAAATTACCAACATGATTTATGCAACTCATATTGTAATATTTATTATTGGATTGGATGCATGATTTTATATGTATTATCCATAGTATTAGTGTTTACTTTGTATCCTATCACCAAAGACAAAATGTACTCTTACTGTGTCTTATTAGGTTCCCCAACTTGGCCTCATTTCACCAAGCTTTCAAATAAAAATTTTGGCTTTGGCCAGGTAATAGGTCTAAGATTGTTTCCACTCTTTCAAAAAAAATTGTTGGTCCATGTCATCAATAAGTTGATGGTATCATCACTAAAATATCACATCATCATTTCGCCTGCCTGTCACCATGATTTCAGTCTGCCTCATGTCTCCATTAGGTCATTAGGCCCAAAGTCATCAAAATTGTCATTTCATGCATACAAATCCAAGAATTAAGAGTGGTAATAGGAAAGCATTCCACAAATTTTGACATTTTAGGATGTAATGATAAGCCACATATGACAATGTTTCTAAGGTTCAAAATTTAAAATAAGGGTCCTAAAGTTCAAAAGGCTAAAAAGAAGATGAAATTGCAGGTGGACCATCCTAATTACGGTTACTAAGACACTAAAGCAAAACCATAAAATCCAAGAGGAGCTCTCACTAAACTCATTTTTACTTAGATGTCTTTGTATATCCCCCTATCTACCCAGAAAATTAAGAGAAGGCGAAATTCTGTGAGAAAGGGAGGGCTTTTCTCGCATTTTTAGAGAGTCACACACCCTTCTGCGAATTTCCGTAGAAATTATATATCAACTATGTGTTATATATCCATGATTATCCCGATCACACACTATTTTAACTTCATACACACAGAACATATTCCACCATTGATCATCACATGCTAAAATTAAATCAATTACAATGCACAATGAAACCATAAAAATTCACACACATTAACACAGTTGTTTAACGGAAAAGCCTGAAGCTAAAAACCCCAACTATCTGTATATAATATATGTCATAGAGATCATGCAACAATCCTCATACAAAGTTGAACATGTCAAGCTCTCAGTACAATACAATCGCTACACACTAATCAGGCCTGATCTTGCAAATCCATGCATTGATCTCTGCCACCTGCTAGCCTACCTCTACTACGCAATCCCTGCTGAAGAATGGTTCTGAATGAACTTGAATCCACCAAGATTGCACTATGCAATCCTCATTGGCATATCCACTGAGTGTTGGATGCAATCAATGCATCACTAAAGTCACAACTGATAGTCACACTTGCTCTTTCACCTACCTCTCCACTGGTCTCCACTGAAACTACCATGCACTGTAGTTAACTGATGTATTCTTTAGTTGATTAATGAGTTATTATTTAGTGAATTAATTAACTAATTAATTCACACCACTCTCACTAGTGTATCAATCAATTAGACTAGATACAACTAGCTCAACTGAGTCTAACTGAGTTAAATTGAATACAACTCCACCAACTACTTCTATAACTCCACCAATCTCTGTCACATGAGTTCTAACTGAAGTTATCATGCATTAGCTCCAGTAAACCCTCAGGAATAGCGTAATTCCTTATGTCAGTTGTTGTGCCACATCTGTGCACTTAACTGAAGTGCTCCAAGAGAATAAGATAATGTTTAGAGTCCAAATATTATTAAGATCTAATAATATTCGATATATCTATTTTTAGACTGGCAATCTAAAAATAGATTCTGCCCAATATGTCTAAAAATAGAATTCCATATATTTTTCCAACTTGACCAACCATCCACAAATAGCATCCTGCAACTCATAGAATATGATCGACATGTCTAAAAATAGACATAGTCTAAAAATAGACATAGTCTAAAAATAGACTTTGTGCCAAAAATAGCATGCGGGCCCACTTTGTGAAGGCGACTCTTTTCAATAAGCTCATCATCTTGTTGAATCTCAACACTCCCTCTCAACAAGATAGGGATTATCTGCCACTCCGATCCTGTCTCTATGGTATTCGAATTTTCTCCTGGTGAGCGCCTTCGTCAGAATATCTACATCCTGATCCTCTGTAGGAATGTAAGAAAGCAACATGATCTTCCACTGCACACAATCTATGATATGATGGTACCGGATGTCAATATGTTTAGATCTATCATTGGAAATCTTGGATTAACCAAGAGTTTTAATGCAACTCGATTATCACAATATATCTTGATGGGATCCCCAAGTGTGAGCCAGAACAGCAGGCCAAGTCTTCCTCATCCATATAGCCTCGCATGCAGCCAAACTCGCTGCCATATACTCGGCCTCTACTGAACTGAGTGCCACGGATCTCTGCTTCCTGCTGTACCAAGAAACTGCTGTCGACCCGATACTAAAAATCCCTCCGGATGTGCTCTTTCTGTGCGTTGGGCTCCTTGCCCAATCTGCATCCGTGAAGCCACATAGCCTCACCTCATCCGACTGTCTGTACCATAATCCATATCTTGATGTGCCTCTGAGATATCTCAATACATGCTTCCCCTGCCTTCCAAAAGAGCTTGGTAGGCTTAACCATGGCTTGCGAAAGCTGGTTAACTGCATAGCATATATCGGGTCGTGTATTAATGGAAATACATGGCGAACCAACTCTTGTCGATAAACATTTGGCATCCCTTTACCTCTACCCAGATGTAGCATCCTCTTTCACTCCAGCCACCGGGGAAGAGAGGTGTCGATGAGCTTGCGGCCTTGCATGTTGAACTTCTCCGGTATCTCTTGGGCATACCACTTGCAGAGACCTACTTGAATCACTCGTCATTTTGCCAAATTTCCAATCCCAAGAAATAATGAAGGAGGCCCAGAGTCCTTCATCTCTCAAACTCCCTTTCCTTTGCAGATCTACCTTGCATGAGTGTATCAACGAGTTCATCACAGTTAGTATCAAATCATCTACTACATAAAGTATAGGGATCAACAACTTACCCTCCACCACAATCTGGTATAGGTTCGGATACGCCTCACTCTCGGAGAATCCAGAATGCAGTGAAATAGCACAATGCATTATGTGTACCCAGCACGAGGTGCTTGTTTCAGCCCATACAATGCTCTTTTGAGCCTGCACACATGCGACTCGCTGTTGAATATTTCGAATCCTTCAGGCTACTCTATGTACACCTCCTCCTCAATGACTCCGTTGAGGAACGTAGTCTTCATATCCATTTGATGAATTTTCCAACCCATCTGCACTGAGAGAGAAAGGATGGTCCATATGGAAGAATACCTTGCGACAGGTGCAAAGGTTTCTTCATAGTCAATCCCCTCGATCTGTGAGAAGCCCCGAGAAATAAATCTTTCCTTGTACTTCTCGATGCTCTCGTTAGTAACTTTATTCACTTTGTAGATCCATCTCGAACCTACCACTGATTTCCCTTCCAGCCTTGGGACAATCTCCCATGCATTGTTTCTGACAATCGAATCATACTCTTCCACCATGGCATCTACCCATGCGGGATCCTCCACAGCTTCCTCGAAAGAGGATGGCTCCGTCACGATACACTTTCTCATCAGAGCCATGTATCCAGTAAATTGGAGAGTTGATTATCATGCAACGGTGAGAGATGTAGGTGCTCCTACATTTTTGTCTTTGCATCAGATTTAATTCATTGAAAGCACGAGATGCGCTTTCGCCCTTTGATGTTTGGCGCTGCATGAGTGGTTTCTTCCACTCCATGAACCTCCTCTTGTTGCTGATCCACATCTTGAGGATCATATTTAGGAAAAAGTAGCTCCTCCTCTGCATGCAAGTGTAGCTCCCTCTCAAGCGACAACTTCATGGCTTTCTCCTCATGAAATTTGATATCTCGTCGCACGACAGTGATCTGACTATCTGGAAAATACACATGATAATTGTGGGGTGTTTTTGTGTACCCCACAAATATCCCAACCTCTACAGTCGGCTCTAGCTTCTTCCTGGCATCCTTTGTCACATGAATGTAAACAGGTGAGCCAAAAATCTTCAAATGAGAAATATCAAGCTTCTTACCAGAAAACGCCTCTTCGGGTGTACTCATGCCAAGTACTCTATGAGGACAACGGTTTTGCACATAAACTGCAGTGTTTCATGCTTCAGCCCACAAGTGTATGGGAATTCCCTGATCATGCAACATCGCCTGTGCAGCACCCACGATCATTCTATTCTTTCTCTCTGCGACCCCATTCTGCTGTGGGTTATGAGGCGCTATGAGTTCTCTTCGAATTCCTTCTACGCTGCAAAAGTCTTTGAATTCGCCAGAAATGAATTCACCACCATTATCACTCCTTAGAGCTTTCACCTGCTTCCTTGACTCTTTCTCAACCAGCGCCTTGAACTCAGAACTTTGAGTATGTCTCGCTCTTCTTCTGCATGAAGAAGATCCAGCACTTACGAGAAAAGTCATCAAAAAATATCATATAATACCTGTTCTTTGCTGTCGAAGCTACTGAGAAAGGTCCACACACATCTGTGTGAATTCTCTCAAGGATCGTTGTGGCACAACTATCCTTCTCATGAAAGGTGGCCTTCACAAATTTTCCAAAAGTACATCCCTTGCACTGATCTGACTGCGCAAGTGTACCCTTGGGAAGCCCGGTAGAAATTTGCTACAAATTTTTCAAAGCGCCATGGTGAAGATGGCCCAATATCCTGTGCCAAAATTCGCCCTCATCTCAGCTCACCACTTCTTTTGCTTTGCCTGCCATTGTTGCGCAGCCATCTACCTGCAATTGATAAAGGTTCTTAACTTGAACCCCTATCCTCCAGGTTTCACCAGTTGTCTTACTGCACAAGAAAGCCTTTCCCTCGCTAAAAGCAACATCATATCCCTTGTCTTCCAACATCGCCACAGAGATTAGATTCTTCTTCAATCCTGGAACATGCATGAAATCCTTTAATATGAAAGGTTTACTAGACTCCCTCTCAAAGGAAATGGTCCCGATACTAGTTGCACTGTATCTACCATCATCGCCCATCTCGATGTGCACTCCAAGATAATTTTCATCCAGATCACTGAACAAATCTTTGTCTCTAGTCATATGGAAAGACGCACCACTGTCAAGAAACCACATTGATCCCATCACACTTGAAACTAAGCATGCGATCAGTGAAAAATCTAGCTCAAACTGCGAGGCTAAGGCCTCTCCAGTTGCAGATCCAGCAGCCTGCTTATTTTTCTTCTTCTGTGGACAATTAGTGGCATAATGTCCATGTTGGTGACAGTGAAAGCACTTCACCTTGGACAAGTCCTGCTTCTTGCCTTTCACACCGGATTAAGAAGGATTTTTCTTTCCCTTCCCTTTCCTTGCTTTGGCAGCCAAAGCGCAATTTTCTTCAACTTCATTCTTCGATGAAGATCCATCCCTGGTACCCTGCCTTATCTCCTCCTGCACAAGATCCGACCAAAGTTGCTCCCATCCCGGCAGTTTCTCTCGACCATTGACAGAGTCCTCGTAGCTATGCCAACTCTTCAGAAGCCCAAGGAGAGCCAAGCTCACCAAGACTTCTTCATCAACAGTAACCACCACACTTCCCAGCTCATCCTTGTAGTGGACGAATTTCGTGAGGTATTTTGGTATACTGTCGCCTTTCTCCATTTTTATTTTTTTGAGCTTGTCTTTAAGCGCCAACTTCCTCTGGTCGCTTTTGCTTTGGAACAAGTCTGTCAAATCTTTCCATATTAAGAATGGACTAGCTTTACCATGAAGGTTGGACACTATGTGATCCTTCATGCCTTCCAACAGAGTCCTTCGACACTTTGTTGTCTTCTTTTGCCATGCGTCAAGTGCGGTTGCATCGCTAGAAGCAGGTTTTGGAATTTCTACATCTGTGAACTCCTTCAACCCATTATCATCCAACACCGCTTCCATCCTATCCTTCCATGCAATATAATTCGAGCTGCCATCAAGGGCATACTCCAATCGCAATCCATTGAGAGACATTTCAATGAATGCTCAACTTCGACACCAAGAAAACACTACAGCAAATTCGAATTCCACCAGCACAAAACTCAACCGCTTCAATAATTGTAATTTGCTCCAATGATCAACTGCTTCGATACCATGTAGAAATTATATAACTTATGTGTTATATGTCTAATATTCTCCTGATCTCACACTATTTTACTTCATGCAAAATACAAAATCTATTCCACCATTGATCATCACATGCGGAAATTAAATCAATTGCAATGCACACATGAAACCATAAAAATTCACACACATTAACACAGCTGTTTAATGGGAAATCCTGAAGCTAAAAACCCCAACTATATATATATAATATATGTCATATATATCATGTAACAATCCTCATACAAAGCTGATCATATCAATATCTCAGTACAATACAATCGCTACACACTAATCAGACACGATCTTGCAAATCCATGCACCAATCTCTGCCACCTGCTATCCTTCCTCTACTGCGCAATCCCTGCTGAAGAATGGCTCTGAATGAAATCGAATCCACCAAGATTCCACTGCGAAATTCTCATTGGCATCTCCACTGAGTGTTGGATGCAATCAATGTATCACTATAGTCACAACTGATAGTCACACTTGCTCTTTCACCTATCTCTCCACTGGTCTCCACTGAAACTGCCATGCACTATAGTTAACTAATGTATTCTTCAGTTGATTAATGAGTTATTATTTAGTGAATTAATTAAATAATTAATTCACACCACTCTCACTAGTGTATCAATCAGTTAGACTAGATACAACTAGCTCAACTGAGTCTAACTGAGTTAAACTAAATACAACTCCACCAACTACTTTTATAACTCCACCAAACTCTGTCACATGAGTTCTAACTAAAGTCCTCATGCATTAGCTCTAGTAAACCCTCAGGAATAGCGTAATTCCTTCTGTCAGCTATTGTGCCACATATGTGCACTTAACTGAAGTGCTCCAAGAGAATAAGATAATGTTTAGAGTCCAAATATTATTAAGAGCTAATAATATTCGACATATCTATTTTTAGACTGGCAATCTAAAAATAGATTCCGCCCAATATGTCTAAAAATAGAAGTCCATCTATTTTTCCAACTTGACTAACCATCCACAAATAGCATCCTGCAACTCATAGAATATGATCGACATGTCTAAAAATAGACATAGTCTAAAAATAGACTTTGCGCCAAAAATAGCCTGCGGGCCCACTTAGTGAAGGCGACTCTTTTCACTAAGCTCATCATCTTGTTGAATCTCAACATA
>JAXQQM020066949.1:0-68551 GCA_034641835.2 Pinus albicaulis | reverse complement strand
GGGTGTGATTTGTCTGGTGGATCCATCCAGGGTCCACGATTGTGCTTCAATGCCTTTGTTTTCTCTTTGATGAATAGTTGTGCATTCCATTGTAGGGGCTATGATATTATTTTATGGAAATGTACTATTTTCTTTAGTTAATAATATAAATAAGGGTTGCATTTCTTTATATACCTTGTGTTTTGTATTTGGCTTATTTGTATTTCAATTAGAATACTAAAATATTCCAGATTTGTTAATTATTTAGCCATTTTGGATCTCACTACTTATAACCAGCATATAACCAGAATAATAACCATGATAGAACAACCATCAAAGCCACATAATAGTCTAGATGGTAGTCTAGAGAGTTTAAATGTGGGATTAAGTATGGAATTCGGTACAACCACTTCATATATGTTTTTGGGGTTGTATAATGTATTCTTGTTTTAGAAATTATATATATATATATATATATATATATATATATATATATATTGGGATCAACTGGATTACTTTTCTCAAGGCAGAGAAAATTTTAAGGATGGATCATTTTTATAAAAATTGGAAATTGGCAAATCTTTTTTTGGAAAAATCATGGAAAATTTTATATATGACAATCCACATATAAAATTGTTTTATTTCAGCCTTATCGGATTTAGTACATCCATGAAAAAATCCACCTATCTAATAAAAAAATATCCAAACCTCGATCAGAAAACAATACATTTTGCTCTAATTATTACTTTACCAATTCATTACTGGAGAGGGGGGTAATAATCCGAATTGTTCCTATTCCTTATCATCAAAGTACCATGCTTCATCAAAAATTTAACTTGGAATAAATTATGAGTTTTATGTTTTTTCTCCTTATACATATAAATACATATTAATATTTTTGTTAATGTTTTATTTATGATGATAATTTAAAAATTATCTACATGTTGTAGTATGTGTTTTCTCCTAAGAGGTCACAAGTTCGTAACTAGAGGGGGTAGAGTATATATGTTTTTGTAGACTTAGTAGTCAAATCACTAAGCAGAAATAGATATCTTGTTCCACAAACGAAGAAGTCTCATACACCAATTTGATGTTTGGCTTGGTCGTAACCTTAAAATTGGATAATAATAATATTATTATTAATTAATACTAACTTTAAAATACTACTTCCTGGATTTATGGTACTACTTTCTGTTTTTCGTAGGCATCATATATATATTATCGGGGCCAACATTTTGCAATGTCTACCCTATGGAGGCCAAACTAGAATTCATTGGGAACTGAGCCATGATTGGAAGATCTGTCTGAACTGTTGTAAGTGTATTGGAGAAAATATTTTCTTATTTGCAGGAGTCTTTCTTCCAACATGCCAAGCTACTTCAGAGATCATTATTCTTCAGGAGGCCGCAGGCTTATTGTATTTAAAAGAAGTTGAATTTATACATTATTGAATGGGGCCATGTTTCTTCTCTAGGAGGATCTAGGGTTTTCAATACCATATTCCCTCTAAAATTCCAGGAAGTCCATTAAAAGAGACTGAGCCATGAACGAAAAGAGAGGTTGAGTCATTTGTGCATCAACAGTGAGTTTATGAGGCCGATTTGTCGCATAACAGAGAGCTTGAGCGCATCCTAAGTGAGGGTCACATTATCGATATCTCACGGAAGGGTTGCATTGCATTATAGGAGGGAAACCTACCTTCGTGGAGATTGCAGCACGACCGGTCGAGAGGAGGTAAACGCAACAATTCAAGGGCCGAGTCAGTCGACTAAGCCAAATCCTGGGCCAATGGAGGATTGAGATTGAAACAACAAAGTTTTCAGGTACCATGGTTGATTGGGTCATTCAAGTCAACAGTCATGATTGTATCGACTGTGTTGGGCCGCTAGGAAACATGGGTTGTGGACAGTGGTTTTGGGACTTGCAAGAAAATATTACAGCAGTTGTAGCAGTGGCTTTAAAGGCCAAGGAGACAACTGACGTGGAGATCTATGGAGAGCTAAGGTTGATCGGAGAAAGACTATTTTTATACTAACCTATAGCCCACAGAACATTACACATCCATGCGCACCGAAGGAGGATGATAGGTCTATGGTGTTGCTTCAAGGAGCAATTCTCAATATCGAGAGGCAATAATAGATTAGGAAGGTCGCCAATCCAGACTATGATGTCAATAAAGGGAAATTGTTGATCAAGGAGATCGCAATATATCCATGTTGTGAATTCAATATATCGAGAACGGAATTACTAAGGATCGTTGGCAAAAACACACTAGGTCGCTCCACATATTGGTAGCGCGAGGAGCCAAGAAGCGAGATCTGGAATCCAACTGAGCGACCATCAAACCCTGTGTGTTGGGACCAAACATTGAGCCCTATATTTCAAGACAGAATGGGAGTGCAGACCAACCCATCAAGTATGAGTGTGCAGGATAAAGGTTGAAAAACCCAGTGCACAACAGCTTAAACCATGGTTTCAACTTCTTGGTCGAGTAGCCGGTTGTTTAGGAGCATCAACTCATCGGTCGAGCAGCCGGTTGTTTAGGAGCATAAACTCATCGGTCGAGCAGCCGGTTGAGTAGGAGCATAGTATCCATTGGCATATCAACTAGGTAGATCGCATAAATTCGTAACTCCAGATGAAGGAGAGTCACACACCTCGTGCAAACCACCACAATGCTTTAAATCGATGGCGTTGAATAGCCAAAGCTTCTTAGCCGCATAAATTAATTATAAAATTTGGAGATATATGGGTTTTGGGAGATATAAGGGCTATAATTAAATAATCATTTGAGTTAAAATATAAAATAAATAAAAGGAAAAGAGAAGAGAAAAGGAGAGTATAGGTGCAACGGGTAGTTGGATGTTACTAAAATTATAAAAACAATAATAATAAAATAAAATTTGAAAAAAAAGTGAAATATCATAGAAACACATGCCCAAATGGGATTATGTGTCGTTATGGTGATGTGTGGAGACATTAGTAGGTATGTAATGTGATTCTAATTGTTGGGAATTATTGTGTTCATTGGGAATTATGGTAATTATGGTGTTCGTGATTACAACAGTTTTTATTTATTGGTATCTTTGTGGCCAAATTTGTTTGAAGCTAAACCTAATATTTTGGAAGGTATGATTGATAATCTCTCTATGAAGAATTAGTGTATTCCTGCATATTTTCTTACTTTGGTATGGGAGAAGATGGATCGCCTTGAAGTGACCTTAGAAAACACCCAAAAAATTCTTGAAAAACTAGTGAAAATATATGGTCCTTTACGCAGTAATACCTCCTTAAACCAAAATTATTTCCAAAGCAACAAACAATTCTCCAAAAGAGTCCATGTCATTTTACAGTTGAAGCACCCATGGGAAGTGAAGGAAGGGCATGGAAGAGGGGCTAAGCTCTTCACACTTGGATCTGAATTGCAACAAACAAATTTAGTCTAGAACTTCATAAGTTAGAGGAATTAGAAATATGGCTGGCCAAGGTGGGGCAACGAGAATGGAATAAAATCAGTGGGCTCTCAAGCCATCCATGCTTGCATTGATACAACCCAAACTCTGGGCGCATTCTTGTGAAGAGGTCAGGCTCACATTTGCTTCTTTTCTCGATAGGATCATCTATTTAACATCTCCACTATTGCCTTACAATAATGATATCATGAGGGAGAAATTGTAGCTAATAGTAGAAGCCCTTCAAGTGTTGAAAAACATCATGCTTCCTACCTTTCAGAAGCGATACAAAATCTTAGAATCATGGAAACGTTCAACTTTGGAACATTCATGTTGAATCTGGAATGTGAGGACTTGATCTTTCAGGTCTTCTAGAACTTTTACACTAGTATTACATCAGCTCATCTAGACAGTGTCAAAACAAGCATGCAAAATATTATGTCCTTGTTTTTAGAAGGAGATGTTGACATCAAGAAGATACTAAGTTCCAAATTTTTGACCATTTGGAGAAAGGAACTAAGTGTATCACCAGTCGGATATGATCTATTGGAGAATTTGGTCATGCAAAACATAAAATTGCTTAGAAGGGTACTAACTAAGAACGAGCTAAAAACAATTGATAGAGGAAGCAAGAACAAAGGTAGTAAAACATGCATCAAGAATGAGCTAAGAAGGAGAAGACTCTGCAAGGGAACCTGGGAACTTAAAAATTCATGTTCGGGTGATAGGAAGGAAACAATAAGGACATACGATAGGAAATTATTTCATATCATGGGGAGTCTTCTATAGTTGATTTTCACGATGGTGAGAAACAATGTGATATTATTCAGGGAGACTTGCAAGATGGAAAGCATTTGGAAGTGCATGAGGAAATTCTACCTAATGGTATTGATGAAGTAGAATCCTATATAAATGAGTCCATAGGTTTCTAGGGGGATTTCCATAAAGGATATGAGCACTTGACAAGTGTAGATAGTAGTCCACTAGTGCACCTATGTTCGACAATTGGAGAAGATGAACAACATATTGTCTTCACAGATGGAGGCGGCCAGCAAAAATTGAGTGAGGAGACAGTAGTAGTGAACCATCATGATGAGCATGACAGACATAATGTGAAAAATAAAACATTCCGAAAGAGCAGGCCAAAGGCTCAAGTTGAAGTTATGGTCATGGGGCATCTGGTGCAAACAGGTAGAGAGACATTTTGCAAGGCACCAAAATCTCCAATGGAGGAATTTTAAGCAAATATCACGCATTTCAAGACATATCTTATGATGTTGAATCAAAGAGTTCGGATAGCCCGTGACACTCTCACAAGAGAACAAAAAAATTTAGGAGCTCATAGAGGTATGTGTCGAGTCAGCGGCCAAAATGTTTAGTGTATAGGAACATCTCAAGTCCCTCGCAAGGCAACGTGAGGAATACAATTGAGAGTTCCATAACATCCCTCTACAGGAGTACATATATAGGATTTCGACACTACTAAACCATATTTATACATTAGGGAGATCAAGGCAGAGTTATATAAATGGATTGTGTTGGGTGATCAGGTGGAGCAAAGTGAGTTAAGCATCATTCATGTATCATATCCTTCCCATGAGATGGATTGGCGAGAGATTATCAGTTGGAACTCTATTGATGGGATACTCTTATCCAAGGGCATATTACAATTTGCGCCCTTAAGCACAACCAATGATGGAGGGATGAGATTGTATCATAACCCAAAGGCCCATGACTTAGGTGGAATTGGGATTCAGGAGAATGCATTGGGGGTAGGATTGACCGAAGGATTGTTTTGGATCCAGGTGAATCTATTGAGGGAAGGATTGGTCAGAGGATTGTTTTGGATCTAGGTATCGAAGGATCCATCCGGGATCATTTAGAATGGAGGTATGGAATAACGAACTGGGTTGCATGGGATTTTAGTATCAATGTATAGATGTTTCTCTTATGGATAACAATGGATTTCTTGAGGGAAAGCAATCTTTGGGAGGGAGTATTTGTAATATTGTCTTTTTTGGATATGGTCAAAATGGACGAAATCTACCCATGATAATTACCATGGTATTTTCCCATGGTATCTACCCATGGTATTTTCCTTTGCTTTTCAAGGGAAAATAATAAAATAAGGTTTCTAGAGAGCTCATCAATCCTATAAAACAGGATAGGAGCAAGGCATTATGATCATATTGAGTCTATCTATCTTATTACATTTTTCTTAAGAACTTGGCATGGCTAGTTCCATTTTGATCCTCGGGACGAAATCCCCTTAGGTGTGATTTGTCTGGTGGATCCATCCAGGGTCCACAATTGTGCCTCAGTCTCTTTGTTTTCTCTTTGATGAATAGTTGTGTATTCCATTGTAGGGGCTCTGATATTATTGTATGGAAATGTACTATTTTCTTCAGTTAATAATATATAAGGGTTGCATTTCTTTATATACCTTGCGTTTTGTATTTGGCTTGTTAGTATTTCAATTAGAATACTAAAATATTCCAGATTTGTTAATTATTTAGCCATTTTGGATCTCACAACTTATAACCAGCATATAACCAGAATAATAACCATGATAGAACAACCATCAAAGCCACATAATAACAAGTATAATTACTCTTGAAATACAAGAGGAAAGAGCTTTTATTAACATACGAAAAATCCAACCAAGTGAAAGACTTCCACGTACCACCTGACCATAGATTGAACTGAACCAAATATTTCTTCCAGCCAATTATCCCCGTGCCATATTCCAAGCATGAATGTAGGACTCAAGACCAAATCTACTAAGGCTTCCAAGAGATCAAACCGCCACCACCCTCGGGATTTACTACAATCCCACCAAAACTGGTCAAGAAATTACTGAGCCCAAACAAGGGTATAAACAACAAGGATTTATCTAAATACCACCAAAATTGACCAAGGGATTCATAGGCCCAAACAAAGAACATACACTACTAGGCTTTATCGCAATCCCACCAAAACCAGTAAAGGGATCAGTAGGCCCAAAACAAGCTTGGATGCCTTTGGATTTCTTCACCAATACCTTGAGGAATTTGTTTGTCTCCACTCTTAGGATTTACTATAATCCAACCAAAACTAGTCAAGGGATTCCTAGGCCCTTGGGAATTTTCCTGGGACCACCTCACTCAGTTCCAAAACCATCCGACAATCCAAACTCAACCAACTAAAAGAACCCCATCGGATCATGGTTTTTAAAAAATGGCAAGGCAAGGTTGAAACCATTCTCACGCCTCACAAAACTAATGCCAATGATAGCAAGAGACAAAAATATACATGCATTCACCAACTAGCTAGGAAATCACACATGCAATCTGTCACCTCCAAGCATTCCTGTTGAAGCTACTTATTAGATTTTGTCAATTTTTTTCAAAATTTTCTTGCCCAATTCCAACAAGAAATTTTTTGAAATTATGATGTTGATTAACAATGGAAACTCAAGAGTAATACATATATATTTTTTCTTTCTTGAAAAATGATATGGATAAGTTTGCTAGACATATCCAATGCAATTAGGTGAGGTGCCTCCCTTCTTTGTAATGGAAATTTGTAACATGAAATTTAATAAGGTAGCCAAACTCCTCCTAGTATTCTCAAACTTGCTTTTACTCTTTTGGATCCAACATTACTTTAATTCGAAGTCTATTTAAAGATCTTTCTTCCGTATAAAAATGACAAGTATCAACTCCATGGTGACCAATTTATGGTATTTTTTATTTTTGGTTTTTATTAAAGTGTAAAAAGCATACCTCTCTCAAAATTGTTATTCGATGTCTTTTGTGTCACATTCAACTAACAACTTTGCAGTATTTCAGATTTCTAAGTTGAGTGGAAAAGCATATTTCTAAGTTGAGAGGAAAAGAATTGCTTAAGAGTCCGCCATCAATAAGTTCCATCCAATGTAGCCGTCAAACAAAGGTTCATATGTTGTTTTTAGTCATGCTATCAGATGTTATATAGTCATGTCTATGGTTAACAATTTTTCCCTACCTACATTAAATCAATTATAATTTTAAATCTTTGCATGAATAATATAAAAGAAAACAAATTTCCAAAATTAAATATTACAATTTCTTTATATATTATATATCTTAAGTTTCCTACTATGTCTCTACTAATTATACCATCTCTTAGTATATAATAGATGTTTTAGTCATGTATTCTCATATGTTCAACTATTCACTTATATTTCTCTGTGTTTTACTGAAATTTATAGTAAGTAACACTTATTCATAAAAGCTCAACAATTTAAAATATATCACACCAAGATATCACCCTTGTAAATGTGAGAAAAAAGGAAATATTATGTCATAGACTTGTATAACTTCAAATCACCATACTAAAAAAAAGGAGACATCATGTCATAGACTTGTACAACTTCAAATCACCATAATAAATTTGTGTTACAACTTAATATATTTAATATCACAATAGAATACATGTACAGCATTTTGAATTTGCAGTGAAGAAAAATCAAAACAACACTTATATGTAATTTCAAGTTGGATAATGTCTTGGGAAAGAGCTTTTACACCCAAACATAAGCTCAGATGCACTAATGATTTTTGCCATTGACAATTGAGAAGGGAAAACTATGAACACTTGAATATTTGGGATAGGTGAAATAACTCTCTTCACAAAAACTAAACATCAGAAATCCTCACAAAAACTAAACATCAGAAAACATTTCTGCTTACTAATATTGGGTCTCCACAAATCCTAAATGTCTATTAGACGGCCAAGCGTAACAATATATAATTCCCGCTCATTGCTATTTTCTCACCCATTGTTTATCATAGTGATCCAATAGGAATCAATTCATGACCCCACTGCTTTGCTAAGCTCCAAAACTCTGAGTGAGTAATGACCATGCACCATTCATTGTTAGCCAATAATGTTTCAATCCACAAGTGACACATCATGCTTATTCAATTTAATAAATTCTTCTATTGTCCTACTCGATTGCAGTTATTATTTGGGGTCGGTTGAGCATGGTTTCAACTAGCAATCTTGAAATCAATGTGACATGTTACATTCAAATCGATTTGAAAGGTTACATACAAGAGTCAATGTGACATGTTACCGTGAAATCGATTTGAAATGTTACATACAAGTTTGGCAACAATGATATATAAACACAAATATGCCTCGAACTCTGAACTTGTCCCACATATACATACAAATTAGCAGACTGCAACCCTGCTGCCCGCTCTCTGTAGCTTCCACCCTGCACACTCTAGTAGATGCCTACATCAATTCCCCTAAACGAGTCAGTTTTTCCAATCATGCTTTTCTAGTCTCACCCGCGTTACCAGATTCCAAGTCACCTGCAGATTTGACGGAAACCAGAGATGAAGAAGCTCTCATTGTCAAGTCGTCCCCAGAAATTTGGAATGACTGAACACCATTTGCTGCAACACTCTTGTTTCTTTCGGTAACATCCATTTGGGAACTTTCCTCTGCCTGGGAGACCGCTGAGGGTTTCTTGGAGAATGCACAAAGGAGAGAGTGTCGGCATGAAGGACAAGAGGCATTGGTAAGCAGCCATGCGTCTATGCAATCCAAGTGGAAACTGTGACAGCAGTCTGGTAATACTCTCACCTTTTCTCCTTCCATGAGTTCTGCCAGGCAAATGGGGCAATCCACGGCTCTGAGGGGATACCCTGTGCGGTAAACCGTGACTGGAAGTGCTTCTAAATCCTTTTTCTCGATGCAAGTTTGAGCTCTTTCGACATCCATATTGAGTGATGGCTGGGACACCACTCCCCATCGCCTGTAGAGTCGTCTACAGCGGAGCAGGCCATTGAACACCAAAACGCATAGTATTAAGAAGAACAGGGCGGCGATGACAACGACTAAGCTTGAGCCGAATCTCTCATTAGCAAAGTCTGGAGATACCTCTGTCATGGGAGCCAATGAATGCGATTCCTCGCTATCTTGCAACAATTTCCTGCCCTCAACAGACAATGAAAATGGTTAAATACGACAACTGGGGACTATAAATATAAGAAGAGGAAGATTGATTGAGGAGAGGGGATTTCATAAATGGCACATAACCCCATAACTCCGGGTTTAAATCGGATCCTCGGGCAGGTAAATGCCGGACGGAGGCGCCCACAGAAAACCCAAAAGCCTTCCACTCCGGACACGCAAGACTCGAAGACTGTACGAGTCCCCGGTTTCTTTAAACAGATAGATATTAATACATGGTGCGAGCGATGCAAGGTCATTGGAGGTTCAAAAGTTATTGAAGGAGGCTCCTGTGATGTGATTGAGTTTTGTAATATTTTTTTGTACTCTAACCAAAAATATTTTAAGGGCTATTTAAATTATATTTGTATACGAAAGTCCACATATAAAATTGTTTTTTATCAGCCTTATCAGATTTCTTAGGGCCAAAAAGGATACTTATTTATTCGGAAAATGTATATCTAAACTCTGATTAGAGAAAACACAAATTATAAATCCAACGTAAACCTAAAAATCAATAATATATATATATATATCATTAATTTATATCTAAACTCTGATTAGAGAAAACACAAATTATAAAACCCAACTTAAACCTAAAAATCAATGATATATATATATATATATATTTTTCATTTGCCAATAAAAATATTAATTTAGTGTCATTAATTTTGTATATATATATATATATTTTTTAACTTATTTCATGGGAAATAACTAAATCTATATATAATGCCCCTTATCCCATAGGAAATAACTGAATCTGTTGAGTACATTGGTTTCACATTTTCTTATATTCCAGTATTAACGCAAAAGTCTTATAAATGTTTGGTAATGGATTCTCTATTTGATTTCTCAAACCTACTTCAATGGAATTTCCTCACATGACACTTTTTAATCATGTTAGCACCTCCCCTCACATAACACTTTTCAATCATACTAGCACCTCCGCTCTTAGCCACATCAATATGAATAACCCATTATTTAGTTAATATAATTTATTAATGCTATGTAGAGGTCAAATTTTCAATCTTGTTATTTATTTTTTTAAAATTTAATTTAATAAAAATAAAATTTAAAAATAATTTTTAAATCTTAGATTTAAGTTATATAAAAAATCAATATCTCTTATTATTATCACTAAAATTATTTCTAATAAAATTAGATGTGATTTTAATAACAACCAGCTTATATTATATATGATTTTAATAACAACCAGCTTAAATTTTATACCTAAATCAAATTCAATTCAAGTTACCTATTATAAACTTTTGAATGAATCTCATACAATACCTAAACTTTAAAATGAATATTATAAAATACTTAATTTAGCTGGTTTCATTTAATTATATTCTAAAATGTTCTTTACTGAATAACGGAATTTATCGAATGACGAAATACTTTTACTTAAATGAATGGATGGCCTGTGTGTTTTTGAAGCGGTTGCATTTTAGGTTCCCGAATCCCAACAGAGTGGACCTGAACAGTTAACAAATATAACCAGTAGTGGTGAGTATTTATTTCTTTTAATATATTCAAAGCCGAATGACTTTTCCATGTTGCAAAAGAAAGAAACTATATATATACTTGTGTTTCAAACAGAACTCTCATCTATTTGGCATTTAAATTTGGAATTTTCATTTAATATAATAGGTTTTATAAATGATAATTTATTAATTTTTTTTTATAATTTTTTTTTTTTTTTTTGATTTTTTGTTTTTTTTATTATTATTTTTATTTTCATGAATTATAATTTTTCAACCATAATGACTTATTATTATATTAAACTATTCTATATATTAATAAAAATAACACACATATATATTAATAATACAGTTTGAGTGGACCTAATGGTTAAGAGCATGTGCTTCTTCCTAAGAAGTTAGAGGTTCAAAATTAGTAGGGGTAGAGTATGTATGCCTTCATAGACTTAGTAGGTGACATTAAAATTGAATTATTACTATTATTATTATTATATTAAATTGCATATATGTTAATATAAATAATATTAATTAATCATATTTCTTAATTTTTGTTTATTACGTTTTTTATTATTGTGATGAAATATTTGTCTTTGTTATTTTTTGTTTAATTAGGCTAGATTTAAGCTAAGTAGAAAGTACTAGCTACTATATAGCCTTTGTTAATTTTGATTTATAAATATAAATAGAGTTTGATAATAATATAAAAAATAATTTTTTTTAATAATAAAATATTTTGAAAAAATAATTAAATTTATTTTTTGTCAATTTATAAAAATCAAAATCAAAATGGAATTTAAGAATGACTTAAAAGGTTTATTATTCAAAATTATAAATATGAGTAAATTATATTATTAGATATTTTTAGAAATTATATTTATTAGATATTTTGACACTTATAAGTTTTGATAAAGTTATTTTAATTAAATTTATTTTATAAAAATAATTAAAATTTAAAACAATTTATTTGATATTTTCATTCTAAATCATATAACATGTTGTTTGGGAAATATGTTAAATGACATGTGTGTGTACACATTCTTGTAACTTAGGTATTAAATCCCACACAAACAAACTCGTCTACATCTCATGGATTATTAGTTATGATATAGTGTGCACACTTGTGAAGATGGTAGTCTAGAGAGTTTAAATGTGGGATTAAGTATGGAATTCGGTACAACCACTTCATATATGTTTTTGGGGTTGTATAATGTATTCTTGTTTTAGAACTTTTTTTTTTTAATAATTTGGGGATTACTTTTCCCAATGTTGTGTTTTGAATTCCTTGCAGTAAGATGAAATAGATTTACCATTAACAAGATTCAAAAATCAAGAAAGTTTCAAGAAAATATGTTAAGGTAGAGAACATGAATTCCATCTTCCTGGTTGAGTTCCTAAATGATGGTTTAAAAACTCTCCTCAACATTAGACTCACGTGGAACAGTTCTTGTGTTATTTTCTTACATGTGATACAAATGCTAGTCGTTATGGTTAGGGCTCACTCATGTTAAATTATTGGTTTCATTGTATTTGATAATGATAATGTGTCTTGGAATTATTTTTTAGCTTTATAATTTGTTCTGCACTCATTTCATCTTGGTTGACAAGTTAATGTTTTATGAATTTGGCTTCTGTGATCCATAAAATGTGTATAAAATCTTTCGGTGAAAATCACATCTAAGAAAATTTTGTCGACGTGTTTTGAACTAGCCAATGTGATTCATCATCTTGTCCTGAAACGCGTCAATAAAATTTGCTTAGATATGATTTTCACCAAAGATTTTATACACAACTCAATGTTTCACTGGAATTTATCTTATCCTCGACCAAGAATATTGCCTTAAGCATCCACTCCACAAGAGTTGAAATTAACTAGAAGGGCATGCTAAACTGGATGTTGATCATCATGCTCATGTTTTCTCAAATATTCTTTATTGATGCTTGTTGATCTATAAATGCTTATATTAGCTTTTTTAAAACGCACCGTAAAATGTTTTTATGTAATTTTTTGTTGTAAAATTTGAGATAATAAATTTGAGAGAACTTGTATGGATACAAAAATGGAGATGCATATGCACGAGAGAATTTTGTAGAAAAAGTGCATGGGTTTGGAGATGTTGACACCTAATCGCAAGGGATTGGATGAGATTGTATACTATTGTAAATTAGTAAATAAGGAAGGCCAAGAGGCATTGGGAAGTGAATCCCAATAGTCTCACCTCCATGTATAAGTACACACACAATCTCCATCTAATGCATCTTTAGTTTTGCAGAATTACCTCCTGGCCTGACATGGAATCAAAGCCAACCCCTTTTTTTTCATTCCTACCCTTGGTGTAACTCCCTCCTATCTATGTTCTGCATTTTTTCAGACTGTCACTATGCATTCAGATTTTTACTGCTCCTACTACATTCAAAACTTTTGCTGCATTTCGGCTTCTCTTGGTAGACCTACCTCTCTGTCTCTGCTCCTTCTATAATTCTGGAAAAAAAAATTCATTCTGCTTTTTAGAAAATTCTGCTTCTACACACCACTATGCAAATTCAACTCAAATTTTTTGCACACCACTATGAAAATTCAGCTCATTTTTTTTTACAGCTCGAATCCATTCCCTCACGCACTCTTCTCACTCTTTTCGCTCTCCCCAGCCACGCCCATTCCCTCCCATCACCTTCTCACCTCACGTCCTTCCCCCTCTCCTCCCACACATCTCTCGTCACCTGCTCTCCCCACCCCCTCGCCGCTCTCGCCACCCCCTCTCTCACTCCCCAACCAGATCACCTCATGCCCCTCCCCCTCTCCTCCCACGCATCCCCCATCCCTTCCCCTCTCCTCCCATACAGACCCCCTCCTCCCACGCATCTCCCGTCACTTGCTCTCCCCACCCCCTCGCCGCTCTCGCCACCTCCTCCCTCACTCCCCAACCGGATCACCTCACGCCCCTCCCCCTCTCCTCCCACGCATCCCCCATCCCTCCCCATCTCCTCCCACGCAGACCCCGACCCTCTTGACTCTCCGCACCCCTCCGTCACATCCGCACTCTTTCGCGGCTCTCCCCGCCCCTCCCTCACACACGCACCCCCGTCCTCGCTCTCCCCACCCCCTCCCTCACACCCCGTAGATACTCCCCTATCCCTCCCCTCGGTCTGTCCTCCCTCCCCTCCCCTCGGCATGTCCTCCCTCCCCTCCCCTCGGCTTGTCCTCCCATTGGCATGTCCTCCCTCCCCTCCCTTGGCCTATCCTCCCTCGACCTGTCCTCCCCTCCCTTGGCCTGTGCTCCCTCCCCACTGTTAGCCTCCTCCCTGCATCATTTTTTTTATAGAAAATACCTCCCCCCAGAAAACACCACCCCAGAAAATACCTCCCCCTAGAAAACGCCTCCACAGTAAATACCTCCCCCCAAAAATGCCTCCCCTAGTAAATAGCTCCCCTAAATGAACCCTCCCTCAAATAATACCTCTGTTTTTTTTCCCAATTTTTTTTTTTTACATAATTTTTTTTTTTTTAAATGCAGAATTTAAACCAGAATTGAGTTTTTTTTTTTTTACTGTGGCAGCAAAGTGATTTTTTTTTTCAAAAGAATGCATTCTCTCATATCTATTGTGGGAGTTGTTATCTCCGGTAAGGAGAACTTGTTGAGATTCAACAAGATGATGAGCTTAGTGAAAAGAGTCGCCTTCACTAAGTGGGCCCATAGGCTATTTTTGGCGCAAAGTCTATTTTTAGACTACGTCTATTTTTAGACATGTCGATCATATTCTATGAGTTGCAGGATGCTATTTATGGATGGTTGGTCAAGTTGGAAAAATAGACGGACTTCTATTTTTAGACATATTGGGTGGAGTCTATTTTTAGACATAATATTCGACATATCTATTTTTAGACTGGCAATCTAAAAATAGATTCTACCCAATATGTCTAAAAATAGAAGTCCATCTATTTTTCCAACTTGACCAACCATCCACAAATAGCGTCCTGCAACTCATAGAATATGATCGACATGTCTAAAAATAGACATAGTCTAAAAATAGACTTGCGCCAAAAATAGCTTGTAGGTCCACTTAGTGAAGGCGACTCTTTTCACTAAGCTCATCATCTTGTTTCAATATCAACAGTTTGGGCCCTTAAGCACAACCAATGATAGAGGGCTAAGATGGTATCATAACCCAAAGGCCCGGGACTTAGGTGGAATTGGGATCCAGGAGAATCCATTGGGGGTAGGATTGGCCAAAGGATTGTTTGGGATCCAGGTGAATCTATCGAGGGAAGGATTGGTTGGAGGATTGTTTGGGATTTAGGTATTGAAGGATCCATTCAAGATCATTTAGATTGGAGGCATGGAATAATGAAACGGGTTGTATGGGATCCTAGTATCAATGTACAAATGCTTCTCTTGTGGAAAACAATGGATTTCTTAAGGGCAAGCAATCTTTGGGAGGGAGGATTTCTAATATTCCCCTTTTTGGATATGGTCAAAATGGACAGAATCTACCCATGTTGATTATCGTGCTATTTTCCCATGGTATCTACCCATGGTATTTTCGTTCGCTTTTTGAGGGAAAATAATAAAATAAGGTTTCTAGAGAGCCCATCAAGCCTATAAAATGGGATAGGAGCTACGACAATAGGGTCATATTGAGTCTATCAATATTATTATGTTTTTCTTAAGAACTTGGTGTGGCCAGTTCTGGTTTGATCCTTAGGACGAAAACCCCTTGGGTGTGATTTGCCTAGTGGATCCATCTAGGGTCCACGATTGTGCTTTAGTTTCTTTGTTTTCTCTTTGATGAATAACTGTGCATTCCATTTCAGGGGCTCTGATATTATTGTATGGGAATGTACTATTTTCTTCAGTTAATAATATAAATTTGGGTTGCATTTCTTTATATCCCTTGTGTTTTGTATTTGGCTTGTCAATATTTCAATTATAATACTAAAATATTCCAGATTTGTTGATTATTTAGGCATTTGGCATCTCACAGCTTATAACTAGCATATAACCAAAATAATAGCCATGATAGAATAACCATCAAAGACACATAATAACAAGTATAATTACTCATGAAATACAAGAGGAAAGAGCTTTTATTAACATACACAAAAGCCAACCAAGTCAGGGACTTCCACGTACCATGCGACCATTTATTGAACTGCACCAAATATTTCTTTCAGCCAATCATCCCCGTGCTATATTCCACGCATGAATGTGGGACTCAAGACCAAATCTACCAAGGCTTACTAGAGATCAAACCACTACTACCCTCAGGATTTATTGCAATCCTACCAAAATTGGTCAAGAGATTCGTGGGCCCAAACAAGGGTATAAACAACCAGGATTTATCGCAATCTCACCAAAACTCATCAAGGGATTCATAGGCCCAAACAAAGAACATACACTAATAGGCTTTATCGCAATCCCGCCAAAAGCAGTCAAGGAATCACTAGGCCCAAAACAAGCTTGGATGATTTTGGATTTCTTCACCAATAACTTGAGGAATTTGTTTGTCTCCACTCTTAGGATTTACTGCAATCCCACCAAAACTACTCAAGGGATTCCTAGGCCCTTGGGAATTTTCCTGAGACCACCTCACCTAATTCCAAAACCATCCGACAATCCAAACTCAACCAAGTAAAAGAACCCCATCGGATCATGGTTATCCAGAAATGGCAAGGCAAGGTTGATACCATTGTCACACCTCACAAAATTAATGTCAATGATAGCAAGAGACAAAACAAATACATTCATTCACCAACCAACTAGGAAATCACACATGCAATCTGTTACCTCCAAGTATTCCTACTGAAGCTGCTTGATCCAGATTTGTTAATTTTTAAAAAAATTTCTTTCCCAATTCCAACAAGAAATTTGTTGAAATTGTGACATCGATTAACAAAGGAAACTCAAGAGTAACATGAAATTTAATAGGGAAGGCAATTTCTTAGTAGTATTCTCAAACTCGCTTTTACTCTTTTCAGTCAAGGATGCCTTTAAATCGCAGTCTATTTAAAGATATTCCTTCCTCATGAAATTGAGGATCATTCTTCCCCGTGAAATTGAGGAGTAAATACTCTATGGTGACCACTCTCTGGTACTTCTAGTTTTTCATTTTAATTAAAGTGAAAGAGACATACCTCTCTTTATCTGATTAGTTTTTTTAATTAAAGTGATAAAGTGAAAGAGACATTCAACTAGCAACTTTGCATCATTTGGGATTTCTAAGATGAGTGGGGGATAGAATGGTTTAAGAGGTTGCCATCAATAAGATCCATCCAATGTAGTTGTCAAACAAAATTTCATAAGCAGTATTTGGTCATGCTATTATTGAAAGCATGATAAATGTTTTCCTTACGTTTCTCTATTCAATGATGTATATGTCTATGATGGAGCTAGTTTTAATTACTCCATAAATGAATTAAAATTGAATTATTCCCAGCTCCTTTTAAGAAGTATTTTAAAAATGATGTAATTTTTTGAAATGAGATTAACAAACAAATATTATAAAATGAAAAAAAAAACCATTAATTTTTCAATCTTCTATCTATTTTTTAATTTCCAATATTTAAGATTGGTAATTAATACCCTAACTTCTAATGCTTGGTTAGGTTATGTGTCACACACCTAAGTAATCCATTATGCCTAATTAAAATAATAAAACATTTAAGATTGGAATTTAATACCCTAACTTCTAATGCTTGGTTGGTTGATGTGTCATACACCTAAGTAATCCCTTATGCCTAATTAAGATAAAAGAAATATTTAAGATTGAAATTTAATACCCTAACTTCTAATACACCTAAATAATCTCTTAAGCCTAATTAAAATAAATATATAAATATAATCATTTAAAATTTTTCACCCTTGTACTAAATTATTGTTACTTTGAAATTAACACATAAAAGATAATAAGGCCCCTCATATTTATATGTCATCATGGAGTTGCCCCATGTCAGCACTAAGGCCATTTAATTTTCTCCCAAAATTAATTATTTTATATTTAAATTAAATTAATATTTAATTAATAAGTTAATTTATTTAAATAAATATAATTATATTTAAATTTATAATAATAATACATTTAACTAATAAACCATCATTAAAATAATAAATTCGCATAAAATTTTCATAGCTGAAATTTATCCCTCTAAAACTTGGAACATTTTGCAAATCATTGTTGAAGTGAAAATCCTAACTGTACGTGGACATCGATGACCACATTGGCCATCAAGGAATATCCAAAATTTTAGCAATATAAAATCTAAAAATTCTTAAGAGAATTTGCATTAGATATTAAAAATGATTAATTTTATTAAAAACGAAAAAAAAATCAAATTTATTATTTACATAGTGGGGTCAAATTCAATTGGTGGTAAATTGGATGAAATTTTTTGTTGATATTTTTTTTTTATTTTTCATATTTGAGAATTTTCTTATTTTTATTTTTAGTATTTGTTAAATTCATGATGAGAATTTTTTATTTTTAGTATTTGTTAAATTCATAATAAGTAATTATATGTATATAATTGTTTTTATATATTTAATTTTGTTAAAATAAGTTATTATCAAATTTTATCATATGTATTTAAAAAAATATTTATTAGAAATAATAAAATAAAATTATTAAAGTTATTTAATATGTATTTAATAAAAGTTATTTCTCACTAAAATTTATATATTTAGACAATTATATAATTAATTTATCTATTTCAAACTCTTATGCTTTATGTTAAATTATATATATATATATATATATATATGACTTTCACTCTTTTTTAGTAATAGCCAAATTTTCTATCATACCTACACCAATTATACCATCCCTTAGTATATAGTAAATATTTTAGTTACATATTATTATATGTTTACTCTAGCTATATACTTACATTTTTATGGATTTTATTAAGATTTATAGCAAATAAGACTTACTTTTCATAAAAGCTAAAAATAGAGTATATTTTCCATTTATAAATTTACCAACAAAATTAAAAATTAAAAAATAAATAAATATTAAAAAAAACACTCATATGTAATTTCAACCTAGAAAATGGCTTCAGGAAGAGCTTTTACGGACAACTCTAAGCTTAATTGCACTAATGTTCTTTATAACTAAAAACCCTGTGAATAGGCTCTGAGGCAAGAAAAAGAAACTATCCATACTTGAATATTGAATATTTGGAACATGTGAAAATAGCTCTTCCTCACAAAACCAAAAAAAAACTAAACATAAAAAACTCTTCTACTTTCTGAAATTTCAACAAATTTCAAATGCCTTCAAAATTCCCTTCACTACACATACACATACACATTGTGATTTCTCCATCCAGTGCTTATCACACTGGTTCAATATGCATTAATTCAGGACACCACTGGTTAGATAAGCGCCACATCTCTCCGGTAAGTAATGAACCTACAAAACTCATTTTCAAAGTGACCAAAATGATCCAATGTTCCAATCCACGATTGCCACTTTTCTGGATATATTATCCTTGCTATGTGTATTCAATTTAATAAGTTCTTCTAATGGCCTCCTCGATTGCAGCTATTATTTGGGGTCGGTCGAACATGGTTTCAACTAGCAATCTTGAAATCAATGTGACGTGTTACATTCAAATCGATTTGAAATATTAAATCTAAATATATAATATTATAAAAAATATGCCTCGAACTCTGAACTTGCCCAATATATTCCGTGAGCAGGCAAAGCCCGGACGGAGGTGCCCACAGAAACCCAGAAGCCCCTACAAGCATTCCACTCCGGAGACCACAAGGATAATGGATATAAAATTTTAAGGATGGAAAATTATTTTGAACTTAAAAAATATTGGCAAATCTCACTAATCCCTAATATGCAAACTATAAAATTTGTATTGATGTATTTGTAATATTATTCAAATTTATAATTATTTTATATATATTTTCTATATAATATTGGCCATTCTTAAGCTAGAATAATTTTATATTATAAAATTAGAGCGAATCATTTTTATAAAAATTGGAAATTAGCAAATCTTTTTTTTTTGGAAAAATCATGGAAAATTAACCCATCTGTAAATATTATCCCCTAAAATTTTCCATGATCCAAGATCATTAGAGATTCAAAAGTTATTGAGGAAGTTTGTTGTGATACCTTTGGAGTTCTATAATATTACATCGATTTTAGAAATTTGCATTTTTTAAAGAGTTATTAAATAATATTTTATATATGACAATCCACATATATAATTGTTTTATTTCAGCCTTATCGGGTTTAGTACATCAATGAATAAATCCACCTATCTAATTAAAAAAAAATCCAAACCTTCATCAGAAAACAAAAAGAGCCAACACTTTTTGCTTTAATTATTACTTTACCAATTCATTATTGGAGAGGGGGTAATAATCCGAATTGTTCTTATTCCTTATCATCAAAGTACCATGCTTCATCAAAAATTTAACTTGGAATAAATTATGAGTTTTATATTTTTCCTCCTTATGCATATAAACATATATTAATATTTTTGTTCATGTTTTATTCATGATGATAATTTAAAAATCATCTACATATTACAGAGTGTGTTTCCTCCTAAGAGGTCACAATTTTGTAACTAGAGGGGGTAGGGTATATATGCCTTTGTAGACTTAGTAGTCAAATCGCTAAGGGGAGGTGGGTATCTTGTTCCACAAACGAGGGGGTCTCATACACCAATTTGGTGTCTAGCTTGGTGGTAACTTTAAAATTGGATAATAATAATAATAATATTAATTAATACTAGCTTTAGGGTAGCATCATATATATATTTTTTGGTCGGGACCAACATTTTGCAATGTCTACCCTATGGAGGCCAAACTATAATTCATTGGGCACTGAGCCATGATTGGAAGATGTGTTTGAATTGTTGCAAGTGTATTGGAGAAATTATTTGCTTATTTGCAGGAGTCTTTCTTCCTGTTTGAGAATTTGTAGGGAAAGTGATTAACTCAAATTCTCTTTTTGATAATTACTTGTAAGCTTGCTTATGTATTCTCCTATTTCACTTAGTTAATCTTTCATCAAGTCAATTATCAAAGCACTTAGTCAAATGTAGAGACAGAATAATTTTCACTTGTAACTGAACATCTTGAAATGTAGTTAGGAAGGTACTACCACCTTTAGATCAGTGTCTTGACTTGGACAAATTCTTTCCTTAGATACTTTAAACTCAGAGATGTTCTTACTGTACCCTTTCTGCACCTTCAGTGATCGTGTAACGAAAATTTGTAACATGAAATTTAATAAGGTAGGTCAACTCCTCCTAGTATTCTCAAACTTGAATTTACTCTTTTGGATCCAACATTTCTTTAATTCGCAGTCTATTTAAAGATCTTTCTTCCGTATGAAACAGAGAAGTATCGACTCCATGGTGACCAATTTATGGTATTTTTTATTTTGGGTTTTTATTAAAGTGTAAAAAGCATACCTCTCTGAAAATTGTTATTCGATGTCTTTTATGTCACATTCAGTGAGAAACTTTGCAGTATTTCAGATTTCTAAGTTGAGTGGAAAAGCAGATTTCTAAGTTGAGTGGAAAAGAACTACTTAAGAGGCCGCCATCAATAAGTTCCATCCAATGTAGTCATCAAACAAAGGTTCATAAGTTGTTTTTAGTCATGCTACCATCGAAAGCACGAGAGATGTTATATAGTCATGTCTATGGTTAACAATTTTTCCCTACCTACATTAAATCAAATATAATTTTAAATCTGTGTATGAATAATATAAAAGAAAACAAATTTCCAAAATTATATATATATATATAATTCCTACTATGTCTCTACTAATTATACCATCCCTTTGTATATAATAGATGTTTTAGTCATGTATTCTCATATTTTCAACTATTCACTTATATTTCCGTGTTTAACTGAAATTTATAACAAGGCTTATTCATAAAAGCTCAACAATTTAAAATATATCACACCAAGATATCACCGTTGTAAATGTGAGAAAAAAAGGAGATATCATGTCATAGACTTGTACAACTTCAAATCACCATACTAAATTTGTGTTACAATTTAATATATTCAATATTACAATAAAACAGATGTACAGCATTTTGAATTTGCAGTGAAGAAAAATCAAAGCAACACTTATATGTAATTTCAAGTTGGATAATGACTTGGGAAAGAGCTTTTACACCCAAACATAAGCTTAGTTGCACTAATGATTTTTGCCCTTGACAACTGAGAAGGGAAAACTATGAACACTTGAATATTTGGGATAGGTGAAAGAACTCTCCTTCACAAGAACTAAACATCAGAAAACCTCACAAAAACTAAACACCAGAAAACATTTCTGCTTACTAATATTGGGTCTCCACAAATCCTAAATTGTCTATTAGACGGCCAAGCGTAACAATATAGAATTCGGCTCATTGCTATTTTCTCACCCATTGTTTATCATAGTGATCCAATAGGAATCAATTCATGACCTCACTGCTTTGCTAAGCTCCAAAACTCTGAGTGAATAATGACCATGCACCATTCATTTTTAGCCGACAATGTTTCAATCCACAAGTGACACATTATGCTTATTCAATTTAATAAATTCTTCTATTGTCCTACTCGATTGCAGTTATTATTTGGGGTCGGTTGAGCATGGTTTCAACTAGCAATCTTGAAATCAATGTGACATGTTACATTCAAATCGATTTGAAAGGTTACATACAAGAGTCAATGTGACATGTTACCGTGAAATCGATTTGAAATGTTACATACAAGTTTGGCAACAATGATATATAAACACAAATATGCCTCGAACTCTGAACTTGTCCCACATATACATACAAATTAGCAGACTGCAACCCTGCTGCCCGCTCTCTGTAGCTTCCACCCTGCACACTCTAGTAGATGCCTACATCAATTCCCCTAAACGAGTCAGTTTTTCCAATCATGCTTTTCTAGTCTCACCCGCGTTACCAGATTCCAAGTCACCTGCAGATTTGACGGAAACCAGAGATGAAGAAGCTCTCATTGTCAAGTCGTCCCCAGAAATTTGGAATGACTGAACACCATTTGCTGCAACACTCTTGTTTCTTTCGGTAACATCCATTTGGGAACTTTCCTCTGCCTGGGAGACCGCTGAGGGTTTCTTGGAGAATGCACAAAGGAGAGAGTGTCGGCATGAAGGACAAGAGGCATTGGTAAGCAGCCATGCGTCTATGCAATCCAAGTGGAAACTGTGACAGCAGTCTGGTAATACTCTCACCTTTTCTCCTTCCATGAGTTCTGCCAGGCAAATGGGGCAATCCACGGCTCTGAGGGGATACCCTGTGCGGTAAACCGTGACTGGAAGTGCTTCTAAATCCTTTTTCTCGATGCAAGTTTGAGCTCTTTCGACATCCATATTGAGTGATGGCTGGGACACCACTCCCCATCGCCTGTAGAGTCGTCTACAGCGGAGCAGGCCATTGAACACCAAAACGCATAGTATTAAGAAGAACAGGGCGGCGATGACAACGACTAAGCTTGAGCCGAATCTCTCATTAGCAAAGTCTGGAGATACCTCTGTCATGGGAGCCAATGAATGCGATTCCTCGCTATCTTGCAACAATTTCCTGCCCTCAACAGACAATGAAAATGAAGACATACTCTGCATTTTGCTGGAAACGAGTTCCAATTACAGCGAACCTCGAAGGGGGTCAGGCACAATGGCTTCGGAGACCATGAAATTCTCAGTAATTCAACCTGGGGATTGCCAATCCAAGAATACGACAACTGGGGACTATAAATATAAGAAGAGGAAGATTGATTGAGGAGAGGGGATTTCATAAATGGCACATAACCCCATAACTCCGGGTTTAAATCGGATCCTCGGGCAGGTAAATGCCGGACGGAGGCGCCCACAGAAAACCCAAAAGCCTTCCACTCCGGACACGCAAGACTCGAAGACTGTACGAGTCCCCGGTTTCTTTAAACAGATAGATATTAATACATGGTGCGAGCGATGCAAGGTCATTGGAGGTTCAAAAGTTATTGAAGGAGGCTCCTGTGATGTGATTGAGTTTTGTAATATTTTTTTGTACTCTAACCAAAAATATTTTAAGGGCTATTTAAATTATATTTGTATACGAAAGTCCACATATAAAATTGTTTTTTATCAGCCTTATCAGATTTCTTAGGGCCAAAAAGGATACTTATTTATTCGGAAAATGTATATCTAAACTCTGATTAGAGAAAACACAAATTATAAATCCAACGTAAACCTAAAAATCAATAATATATATATATATATCATTAATTTATATCTAAACTCTGATTAGAGAAAACACAAATTATAAAACCCAACTTAAACCTAAAAATCAATGATATATATATATATATATATTTTTCATTTGCCAATAAAAATATTAATTTAGTGTCATTAATTTTGTATATATATATATATATTTTTTAACTTATTTCATGGGAAATAACTAAATCTATATATAATGCCCCTTATCCCATAGGAAATAACTGAATCTGTTGAGTACATTGGTTTCACATTTTCTTATATTCCAGTATTAACGCAAAAGTCTTATAAATGTTTGGTAATGGATTCTCTATTTGATTTCTCAAACCTACTTCAATGGAATTTCCTCACATGACACTTTTTAATCATGTTAGCACCTCCCCTCACATAACACTTTTCAATCATACTAGCACCTCCGCTCTTAGCCACATCCATATGAATAACTCATTATTTAGTTAATATAATTTATTAATGCTATGTAGAGGTCAAATTTTCAATCTTGTTATTTATTTTTTTTTAATTTAATTTAATAAAAATAAAATTTAAAAATAATTTTTAAACTTTAGATTTAAGTTATATAAAAAAATCAATATCTCTTATTATTATCACTAAAATTATTTTTAATAAAATTAAATGTGATTTTAATAACAACCAGCTTATATTATATATGATTTTAATAACAACCAGCTTAAATTTTATACCTAAATCAAATTCAATTCAAGTTACCTATTATAAACTTTTGAATGAATCAATTACAATACCTAAACTTTAAAATGAATATTATAAAATACTTAATTTAGCTGGTTTCATTTAATTATATTCTAAAATGTCCTTTACTGAATAATTGAATTTATCGAATGACGAAATACTTTTTCTTAAATGAACGGATCACCTCTGTGTTTTTTAAGCGGTTGCATTTTAGGTTCCCGAATCCCAACCGAGTGCACCTGAACAGTTAACAAATATAACCAGTAGTGGTGAGTATTTATTTATTTCTTTTAATATATTCAAAGCCGAATGACTTTTCCATGTTGCAAAAGAAAGAAAAAATATATATATATATACTTACTTGTGTTTTAAACAGAACTCTCATCTATTTGGCATTTAAATTTGGAATTTTCTATAATAGCTTTTATAATTTATTAATTTTTTTTATAATTTTATTTTTTTTTATTTAATTTTTTATTTAATTTTTTATTTTTTCCTATTATTTCTATTTTCATGAATTATAATTTTCCAACCATAATGATTTATTATTATATTAAACCATTTTATATATTAATAAAAATAATATACATATATATTAATAATACAACTTGAGTGGGCCTAATAGTTAAGAGTACGTGTTTCTTCCTAGGAAGTCACAGGTTCAAAACCAGTGGGGGTGGGGGTAGAGTATGAATGCCTTCAAAAACTTAGTAGGTGACATTAAAATTGGATTATTACTATTATTATTATTTTATTAAAATGTATATATGTTAATATAAATAATATTATTTAATCATATTTCTTAATTTTTGTTTATTACGTTTTTTATTATTGTGATGAAATATTTGTCTTTGTTATTTTTTGTTTAATTAAGCTAGATTTAAACTAAGTAGAAGGTACTAGCTACTATATAGCCTTTGTTAATTTTGATTTATAAATATAAATAGAGTTTGATAATAATATAAAAAATAATTTTTTTAATAATAGAGTATTTTGAAAAAATAATTAAATTTATTTTTTATCAATTTATAAAAATCAAAATCAAAATGGAATTTAAGAATGACTTAAAAGGTTTTATTATTCAAAATTATAAATATGAGTAAATTATATTATTAGATATTTTTAGAAATTATATTTATTAAATATTTTGACACTTATAAGTTTTGATAAAGTTATTTTAATTAAATTTTTTTTATAAAAATAATTAAAATTTAAAACAATTTATTTGATATTTTCATTCTAAATCATATAACATGTTGTTTGGGGAATATGTTAAATTACACGTGTGTGCACACATTCTTGTAACTTAGGTATTAAATCCCACACAAACTAACTCGTCTGCATTTCATGGATTATTAGTTATGATATAGTGTGCACACTTGTGAAGATGGTAGTCTAGAGAGTTTAGATGTGGGATTAAGTATGGAATTCGGTACAACCACTTCATATATGTTTTTGGGGTTGTATAATGTATTTTTGTTGTAGAACATTTTTTTATGTTTTGGGGATCAACTTCCCAAATGATGGTTTAAAAACTCTCCTCAACATTAGACTCACGTGGAACAGTTCTTGTGTTATTTTCTTACATGTGATACAAATGCTAGTCGTTATGGTTAGGGCTCACTCATGTCAAATTATTGGTTTCATTGTATTTGATAATGATAATGTGTCTTGGAATTACTTTTTAGCTTTATAATTTGTTCTGCACTCATTTTATCTTGGTTGACAAGTTAATGTTTTAAGAATTTGGCTTCCGTGATCCATAAAATGTGTATAAAATCTTTCGGTGAAAATCACATCTAAGAAAATTTTGTCAACGTGTTTCGAACTAGCCAATGTGATTCATCATCTTGTCCTGAAACGCGTCAATAAAATTTTCTTAGATATGATTTTCACCAAAGATTTTATACACAAGTCAATGTTTCACTAGAATTTATCTTATCCTCGACTAAGAATATTGCCTTAAGCATCCACTCCACAAGAGTTGAAATTAACCAGAAGGGGATGCTAAATTGGATGTTGATCATCATGCTCATGTTTTCTCAAATATTTTTTATTGATGCTTGTTGATCTATAAATGCTTATATTAGCTTTTTTAGAATGCATCGTAAAATGTTTTTATGTAAATTTTTGTTGTAAAATTTGAGAGAACTTGTATGGATACAAAAATGGAGATGCATATGCATGGGAGAATTTTGTAGAAAAAGTGCACGGGTTTGGAGATGTTGACACCTAATCGTAAGGGATTGGATGAGACTGTATATTATTGTAAATTAGTCAATAAGGAAGGCCGAGAGACATTGGGAAGTGAATCCCAATATTCTCACCTCCATGTATAAGTACACACACAATCTCCATCTAATGCATCTTCAGTTTTGCGGAATTACCTCCTGGCTTGACATGGAATCAGAGCCAACCCCTTTTTTGGAATTCATGCCCTTGGTGTAACTCCCTCCTATCTATGTTCTGCATTTTTGTAGACTGTCACTGTGCATTCAGATTTTTATTGCTCCTACTACATTCAGAATTTTTGCTGCATTTCGGCTTCTCCTGGTAGACCTGCCTCTCTGGCTTTGCTCCTTCTGCAATTCTAGAAAAATATTTCATTCTGCTTTTTAGAAAAAATTTCTTCTACACACCACTATGCAAATTCAACTCAAATTTTTTGCACACCACTGTGCAAATTCAGCTCATTTTGTTTTACAACTCGAATCCATTCCCTCCCACACTCTTCTCACTCTGTTCGCTCTCCTCAGCCACGCCCATTCCCTCCCGTCGCTTTCTCACCTCACGTCCCTCCCCCTCTCCTCCCACGCATCTCTCGTCACCTGCTCTCCTCACCCCCTCGTCGCTCTCGCCACACCCTCTCTCACTCCCCAACTGGATCACCTCACACCCCTCCCCCTCTCCTCCCACACATCCCCCATCCCTCTCTCTCTCCTCTCACGCATCTCCCGTCACCTGCTCTCCCCACCCCCTCGCCGCTCTCACCACCCCCTCTCTCACTTCCCAACCGGATCACCTCATGCCTCTCCCTCTCTCCTCCCACGCATCCCCCATCCCTCCCCCTCTCCTCCCATGAAAACCCCGACCCTCTCGACTCTCCCCACCCTTCCCTCACAGCCGCACTCTTTCACGTCTCTCCCCATCCCTCCCTCACACAGGTGTTAGTCATCAGTGTTTTGTACCTATTGTTGATGACTAGTTTCCTTAGCTAAGTTTTCTAGAAGCTAATCTCATACTGTCAATTTGTCATCTAGAAAACACCCCAAACAAATTTTTTGTCCTCCTACCCCTTCATGTCAGTCTATGATGAGAACAATCTCCAGTTTTCCAGTCCTATCTTGTTTCAACAAAATATCCCTGTCTAGAGCTATTTTAGCTTGGTTTATCTGCTGTCATTTATCCTTGTTTCTCATGTCATTCACTATCCAAAGGTTGACAAAGTGTCTGCAACTCTATCCCTGGCCATCTTGTCATTTGAAAATTTGATCATGCCTAAAAAAATACTCAGAATCTGTCAAAATTGTCCCTAAGTTAGATAGTGGTGTTTAGGGAGTTTTTCCTTGGCTAAGATATCCTAGGCCAAAAAGCCTCTGTTTAGTACCAGTCAACCATGAATTAGTTCCTTTTCTGCAAAGCAAGCATTGTGCTATCCATAGGTCGCACACCACTAAGAGGTAACTTTGTCTCATGTCAAGAGAAGTTCAATAAAGATCCAAATCAGGAAAAGACAAGGTTTGTCACTGTCTGAAGAAATATGCTTAGATCAGGCAAAAACTCCATGAAACACCAAAATAGCTCTCCAAGGTTCGAAAGCATCTGTTTTTACATCTCTGCAGGGGTGTAACTGAATGATGATCAGTGTGCACATAAGAGAAAAAAGACAAGTTCAAACAGGTCTCTCATGATGAAAAGGTTCGCCATCAATGATCATATGGAGAACTGTGAAGTAAAGAGCGGCAAATGTACAGGTTATAAATCCAAAAGTTGCCTGAATAACAGAGATCACTCATCAAGTCAAAATGAATAACAAGGACTGAGTAATGTTGATCAGTCACATATCAAGTCAAAATGAATAACAAGGACTAAGTAATGTTATCAGTCCTAACAATAATAGTGGCCTCCTTCACAAAAGCAGAGGGTCATCTCTCCAAATAATTAACAGTCCATATAGATCAACTTATTCAAAGGGTAAAGCAGACATATAGGAAACCAAGTCTTGGTCAATGCAAGGAATTTGCTTTTTAAGATATTCTGAATCAGAGGATCAATTCAAGTCTCAATTTTGAAGTGGCCACCTTCGAAAGGAAAAAAAGGCACACTATCTGATAAAGAAAAACTATTTGTGTTCTAAGGTGATCTTCTAGGGAAACAGGCAAAAGATCAAATCATAGTTTGATAACCTCCTTTGGGACAAACAAGGTGTTAACAACAATCATAAAGGTTAGAAAGGTTTTGAAGAGAAATTTGCAGTGAATTTAGAGTGAAGACATCAACCCTTTTTCAAAGTTCTTTCTCAATAATCAAAGGAAGAAAAACTATATTCAAATACAAAATCACAGTTTCATTTTGTTTTTAAACAAATGATAAGCTAAACAGAGGATTTGCATTGTGGTTTGGAAAGGCTGCAACAATGGTTTTTGTAATGACCTCCCTTGTTGACAAATCAAAGAAAAACACAGCTTACCCCTAAAAAAAATATATTCAAAGGGACAGAAGATATGCATATGAGAAGACCCCATCACTTCATAAAATAGTGAATTGGCATTATGGTGTTAAGATGGCTACAATAGTGTTTTTATGGTGACCTTCTTGTAGACAAACAACAGAGAAAAACACAACTGATATAAAGGACCTTCTTTATGAAAAAGGCAACCCCTCACCATTGTGCACAAAGTCATTTTTAAAATAAGGGTTACAAAGGCTTTAAAAGGTGATTTCATATTTTAATTAACAAAGGAGGGGAAGAGTTTTAAAAATCCTCATCGAGTATAAAAGAGCTCGATCAAACTTCATGACTATCATTCATCATTTGTGTTAGGTCTCTGTAATAAGCAAGATTGGCAAAGTCCGATCACAGAGTTAACATCATTTCAACCAACTTTGGGATTCTAGGATCTAGCCCTCCTGAATCCGGAGAGGGATCTCTCCAATATGTACAAAGATGGATTTGTCTTTGAAGTTTAGTGTAATGATATTAGGCTAGTTATCTCGGAAAACCAGTCATGGAGAAGAAAAGCTTTCTTTGAAGGCATTCGCAACTGGTTTGAACGCGCTGTGCGCCTGTTTCCTTGCGCGACATGCCTGTAGGCGCTCACTGAACAAAATTGTTAAGGGCGCGGCACGCCTGTGCGGTTGCGCGGCACGCCTATGACCCGCGTTCAACAGGCGCCCAGGGCTGACCCGACAGCCTCAACGCGGCACGTTCTTATCGTTCAACGGGCACCCAGTAACCATCTCTGAAAGCGAGTTGTTCTTCTGTTCAAACTCGCCCGGCCCATCAACCATCTCTGAACGCAGGTTGTTCTTCTGTTCAAACCTGCCCGGCATTCAACGGGCGCCCAGTAACCATCTCTGAATGAGGTTTCTGCCAGACTGGGCCCATACTCAAAGGAGTTCTCAAAGGTGCCAAGATCAAATTTTACACAACAAGCTCACCTCCAAACACATCAAAACACATTTTTCAAAGGTATTTACAAATCTTGGCCCATTTTTTATTTAAAGGAAAACAATGTTTAAAGAAGGGGCTTATTTACAGTTTGAAGGGGTTTTCTTGTTTTGAGTAGTCCAGGGAAAAATAACACAGTTGGCTCTCAAGCCTATCTTGTTTGCTAGCCTAGGAAAAAACAATGATTTCAAGAGCACCTTTTTACTTAAAAGAACAATAGATTGACTGCTCAAAAGAAAAATCAGTCCTACATAGAACCAAGCATTTGTTATGATAAAGGGAGAGGAAGTATGTCTTCATAAGTAAAAAAAAATTGTTTGCACATTTGTGAAAAGGAACACAGTCAGATAAGTAGTCTTATTTTCATCAAGAAAGACTTGTTTGCCGGCTAAAGATTACACAGTCTATAAAGAAAGATAGAGTTTGTTTAGAAGGCCTTTTAATCAGTGACAGGGAGACTATTGTTTTGGTAAAACAAAATAATCTTCATCTAAAAAGGATTGTTTTGCTAGCCTTAATAAAACAGTGATCATCGAAGAGAAACCGTAATTACTCAAGGGAGAAACATAGTGGTTTTCAGGGGTGCCCTCTTTGATTAAAAACAGAGAAAGGCAGTAATTAAGGGGAAAAGAGTTTTAGTGTCAAAAGGAAAGGGGAATTGTTTTCAAAAACAAAATATAGATCTTATTTAAAGGCCTCTTTGCTCAAAACATAGTGCTGGAGAAGTAAATTTGTTTTCATTTAAAAAATACTTGTTTGCCAACTAAAGAGAAAAGAAGTGCCCAAAGAAAGGATCTATTTTTCAGTACATTTCAAGTTCTTCTTTGATAAGTCAGTGGAGGGTATCAAAAAGCAAAAAATGCCTCCAAAGAAGGACAACAGAAGTGGGTATCACAATAGGTATGAGCCTATTACAACTCAAGAGGTGAATGAATCTCCTTCAGTACTCTTCAATTTTCATGAAGTAGGATGCTTGGATTTTTTCCAAAATGTCCAAGAAGTAAAAAATCACCCGCCTTTGACACATTTGTTTGCTTTGAGGCTGCAAGGAAAGCATGTGCATCTAGCAAGTATGGATTTCAAACTCTCTCCTAGGGCTATCTCCAAAGCTACTAAGATCCCATATATAGGAGAAAGGTGGTTCAAACAAACATACCTAGATCTGAATCACTACAAACCCTTTCTAAAACCAGATCATCAGGATGCTTGCCAAGCTATTTTCCCTTTTTCTCACTTGTTGAGCAGCTATGCCCCCCTCATGAAAGTCATCATGAAGTATTTCACATGTGAAGGGAGGTTTTCCTGGATTTATGCCTATCACATCAAGCTTCTTATGCATTTCACAAGAACTCAATTGCTGAACCTACCTTTCTTCCTCTATAGAAGCATTGACAAGATGGCCTCTACTATCCAAAAGAAGCCCTCCGCTCAACAACAAGCTTGTTTATTTCATCATTCCCTTATCAAGATCATCATCCTCCATCAACTTGAGAAAAAGGGAGTTTCTTGGGACTCTTTCATCTCCCATCCCGATTTTGCCATTGCCTCTTCATCTCATGCGCCTTCCTCACCATCCACTCATCATGTTTCTCTTTCTTCTAGTAAATCCACTCCTAAAAGACCAAAATCCACTATGATTGAGAATGAAGAAGAGAAGAAGCAAACTAGTGATGATGAGGGACAATGTAAAGACTCTAAGCATGACAGTGGGGGAGAAGGAAATGATGATGAGCATGAACAAATTGATGGTGGGCATAGCAGTCATGAAGAGGAACATGATGGCAGCCAACACAACAGTAAGTATGAGGGCGATGAGGGACAAAACAGTGAAGGTAAAGAGCACATCAGTCATGAAGAAAGCAGGGACATATATGAACAAGAAAATCTTGAAGAAGACAAACAAAGTGGCAGCCAAAACAATGATGATGAGGGTCATGACAGTCCTCAAAGAGACACTTATGATGAGAAACAAGACAGCCCTCAAGCAAGCAGTGATGAGGGCATCCAAGACCAAATCAGTGACCATGAGCATAGCAGTGGTGAAAACAAACAAGGCAATCTTCAAACATAAGAAAACAGTGACAAAGGTGAAGTTGGAGCTGATGATGATGGAGGCAGCAAGGTAAAAGACCAAGTTGAGCAAATACAAATAGATAAACTTCCTCTCTCTTCTCCTCAACACAGCCAATAGCATGTGCTAGCTGCCTCTCCTAGGCAAGGGGCCATGACTCTTCCACTAAAAGTGGTGAAGCCTAGAAACACTAAATCAGCGAAGAAGAAGATCACTCCAACAGTGACTAGCAATGTCACAAGAGCGCTAAGAAGTAGAGGCAAACTACCTAAAAAGAGCATCGTTGAATTTCCAAAGAGGAAGAGGACCAAGAAGTCTATCCAAGGCAAGGGGAAACAAAAAGAGGAGAGTAGTCATGAAAAGGAAAGGGAGTTTGATATCATACAAATAGATAATGATGATGGGGATAATGAAGCTAGAATTCTTGAGGCTCTTTTACAAAACAGAGAAGCCCAAATTCATGACCTACAAGCTTATCTAGATAGGTTCAAGGATCTCATACATGTTCTATAGATGCAAAACAAACAAATGAGTGGTCAAATGGCAGTTTATGAGGCCCGGGCTTTCAAATACCAAAGGGAAGCCTACAAAGCACAAGTCAAGCTTGAAGAGTTTATGGGCGAATTTGATGATATTGAAGAAGAAGAGCAGCCAATGAGAAAGAGGCCTAGGACTATGGGTCTCAAGAAAGCTTTGGAGAAAAATAAGGAAGAAGAGGCAGCCCTTGTTCGATCTTATCCTCTTACTCAATTGCTCACCCAAGAAATAGAAAATAATAGAGAAGTATGGCTTGAAAGGGCCAACAAGCATTTGGAGGATAAGTTAGAGAAAAATAACAGAGACTTGAGTCTACAAAAGAAGATGACTGGGCACTACAAGAATTTGAACCAATTTGCCCGAAGAAAGCTCAAACTTGCTCAAGAAAGGCTCAAGGCTGCCCGAAAGAGGTGCCCGGTAGAAAAAGTGGAGAAAGGCACATCAGCGCTCGAAATCTTGGCCTCAGCTTCCTTAAATGCTTCTGAAAACCCATGAGGGGCTTGCTCGCCAAAATTGAGCAAATTTTGACAAGATTTTGTTTTTGTGTTTTTTGGCCATAATTGCACATTTTTCAAGGCGCTGCCATGGGTGCTAGGAGCATCCTCAACTCATGAAAGTTATTTTTTTGGATGGAATAAATTCAGGGGTAGCTAATCACAAATTTTCAGATCCAAAGGAGGTGTTTTGGTCCCCCAAAGAGGCGAAAAACAGTGATTTTTTGACTTTCTGCCTCACATATCAGCAAGGGCTAATTTTTGGTATTTTCCACTCAGTTCAGTTTTTGACATAATTCTAGGGATTATTTTGGTAGAAATAAAATATTTCTAGAAACTAGACATCCAGAGCTTTCCAACGAGCCATCACGGGCCTCGTTTTGACATCGGGAGGTCCCTCAAAGGTTGTCTACAAGACAGAGAATTTTCTGCTGCCACGTTCCTATAACATTTTGGCAAAAAAGGCAGTTTTCTGAAGTGGCTTATCCAAATGTGCGTTAAGCCTTTTTTGGCCATTGTCAGTTAGGAAAAGTCAATTTTATTTCCTTTTTTATAATTTTAAGATATTTTTAAATATATTTTGTGCCTTGGGCTTTGCAAAGCCTCAAGGACAAAATCAGATATTTGTAATAGGCCAATGGCCTTCTAGTTACTCTTGGATAGTTTATTTCTCTTTATCCTATATATTCCAAGAGATTTCATTGTATCAAGAGGCTAAACTTGATGTTATATAGAAATACATGGTTATACAAGCTTGGAAGAAATACTTTGTCTCATGATGTGGATGATTTCCTATTTGTCTTGGATGGTGGAAGAGGACTGTTTGTTGGATTCCTTGGCTTGTTAAAATGATATAGTGTTCCTTCTCTGTTATGTTTCCTTAGTTATCATACATGTTTTCATGTTTCTTGCTTGTTGTAGGACAGTAAAGAATAGATTTGAGACATGCCCATGGAGGCACCTCAAGTTTCCTGATTCATTACAGCTTCTATGTTTGTCTTCTTTCTTAGTTATGTCAAAAGAATTCTTAACTACTCTTTGATACCCTAAGAACTTGTTCTCAATTTCATTAATGGTTGTTATGTATGCTATCTAGTATGATTCACGGTAAGCCCTGTTTACTCCTAGCTAACCAAAAACCCATTACTGAAACATTTCTTTGAATGTTTGATTGTCCTAGTTGAACCAAAGAGGTCTTGTGTCGATCTTGCCCTTTGCCTATGCTCTGCAATCTTAGTTCAAAGTTCTCGATAGCTCAAAATATGATGTCTAGGAGTTCCCTCTTCGTAGATTGAGTTATTTGTTTGTCTTGTTTGTTTTCCCCAAAGTTTGAAGGCAATTTTCCCAAAGTTAGAGGGTCTTATACTTCTATGTATCGCATGAATGTTTATTTTATGCATCTATCAGTTTGAAGTTTCATTTATCGTGATTAATGGTTAGCCCTACCACATGGATGTATGCTGTTAAACTATTTATGTTTAAAACACTTTGTCATTCACAAAACCTAGTGTCCCTCCCATTTCACTCCACCTAAAGAATTCATTTTACCTCGACCAAATCGGCCCTTCAATATACCTTGTCCACCATTTGAGGCTTTCTCGACATTTTCGACCCAATAGCCCAGTTGATCTGACAATACTTTTATCTATTTATCCTTTGATCAGTTCCTCCCTCAAAAACCTAAAACAAACTAAAAACACACTTAAAAACTAGCCTAAAATCAAATACATAAAAAGTAAACAAATCTACATCCCTTGCACAAATAGAGAGAGCCCTCTCTGAGTCCAGGAAGGCTAGGTCCTTGGGCTCCAAATTTGGTTTGATGTTACCCTGTCACTTGGCTTCCCAATCTGCCAAATCACGGGACCCTAATAACACGCACCCCCATCCTCGCTCTCCCCACCCCCTCATGGCTCTCTCTACCCCCTCCCTCACACCCCGTAGACAATCCCCTATCCCTGCCCTCAGTCTGTCCTCCCTCCCCTCCCCTCGGCCTGTCCTCCCCTTGGCATGTCCTCCCTCCCCTCCCTCGACTTGTCCTCCCCTCCCTCGGCCTGTGCTCCCTCCCCACTGTCAGCCTCCTCCCCGCGTCATTTTTTTTACAGAAAACACCACCCTAGAAAATACCTCCCCCCAGAAAACGCCTCCCCAGTAAATACCTCCCCCCAAAAATTCCTCCTCGAGTAAATACCTCCCCTAAATAAACCCTCCCTCAGATAATACCTCTGTTTTTTTTCCCAATTTTTTTTTTTTACATAAATTTTTTTTTTTTTTTTAATTCAGAATTTAAACCAAAATTAAGTTTTTTTTACTATGGCAGCAAAGTGATTTTTTTTTTCAAAAGAATGCATTCTCTCATATCTACTGTGGGAGTTGTTATCTCCGGTAAGGAGAACTATCCTGAATGGTCTCGGAAAATCAAGCACACTCTCATTTTTAATGAGCTGTGGAGAGGAATTTGTGAAGGAGAAGGAGAACATCCACCAGCAAAGCCCACTTTAGACAAGGAGATCACCATTTGGGAAAACAAGAACTGCAAGGCCTATGCCTTTATTGTAGCTTCCGTAAATGAAGAGGTGAGTTTCCATATTACACCGTTTTCAAATTCCTATGAAGCATTGAGCAAACTAAAAGAACTATATGACTCACATCCAGAACTTGAAATTGTTCAATTAATTATTAAGTTGTTCAACCTTGAATTGAAAAATGATGACCCTCTTGCTTTAGCTTCAGAAGTAAGATCTATCATGCATGACATTAAGAATACTGGTGTAGAAGTTGGCATATCTCTCATAGCATATGTTAAGGCATTGTATCCCAATTACTCACATTACCTTGAGTCATTGCAAGCAAGTGGAAACCTCATGAAAATCACCTTTGATTCCCTTGAGAAAAAGTTTGCAGAAAGAGAGAAGGTTTTTGGAAAGATGACAACCCCTTAGTCTTCTGAAGAGGCTGTATGTTTTTCAAATAGAGAAAAGATCCATGCTCAAGATACTTCCAGAGGAAGAGGTGGCCGAAGAGGAAGAGGAAGAATAAATTTCAGAGGAAGGGGGGGAAGACAAACTCAAACTAAAAAAATCTGATCTTCATTGCATACACTGCAATAAAGACTGGCATGATGCATCTACATGTAAGCTACCTTGGGATAAAATTGAGCAGCAAAGAAATCAAGAAAAAGGTAAAAATTATGATAGAGAGAAAGGTAAAGCACCTGATTCTGCTCATTATGTTGTAGCACATTGTAACAATGGAGTAACTGAAGACTTGTTTGATGTTTCATTTACTTATTGGAGAAATGATTGGTTGATAGATTCAGGAGCAACATGTAACATGAAGTTTAGAAAATATTTTTTTGAAGAATTTACTGACAAAGTTGATGGAGTAGTATCCTTCATAGATAAATCCAAACTCAAGCCATTAGGGCTTGGCATAATCAGGCTTAAGTTGCCTGGTCTTCCAGATCATCTTCTACATGAGGTTCTATACCTCCCTGAGTTGAGGAGAAACTTGTTGTCCTTGGTCCACATCTGCCAGCAAGGACACTCCATTCAGATGTTTGATCGCAAGGTTGAAATCTAAAAAGCACCAAATCACCCACATGTCATGGAGGGAATAGAAGAAGGAAGACTCCTAAAACTGCAAGGTTCCTGTGCTCATGCACAAAACTTTGCATTTAGTTCACATCATGATGAAGGTACATTCCCATAAAGTCTTTTAGGGCATGCTATATTTGGACACTTACACTATGAGAGCCTTCGATTGTTGAAGAAAAATGGTGTTATTGGTCTGCCTGTAATTCCTAGGAAACTTCAGCAATGTGATGCTTGTATTCTAGGAAAGAATAGCAAACAACCATTTCATGATTCATATTATTCAGATTTATGTGGCCCCATGCCTGTTGCTTCTGCAAATGGAAATAAATATATGATGACATTTATTGATTATTACACCAGAATGTGTTGGGTTTACTTATTGAAGAAAAAATCTGATGCTTTTCAAAAATTCAAGAATTTTTGTGCATGGATTGAAAATGATGCACAAACTCATATTGGCTCTTTGTGCACTGATAATGGAAAATAATACACTTCAAACGAATTTCAAAACTATCTTCGTCAACATGGGATCAAACATCAAACAACCGTGCCCTATAATCCCCAACAGAACGGTGTAGCTGAAAGAATGAACATGAAAATTTTAAATATGGTCCACTCCATGATAGCTTTTAAGAACGTAAAATTGATGTTTTAGGCTGATGCAGTTCTATGTGCTGTATACATAAAGAATAGGTGTCCTTCAAATTCAATCAGAAACAAAACTCCTTATGAAATGTGGCATGGCCACATTCCTTCAGTAAATCATTTCAGGGTCTTTGGTTCCACCTGTTATGCTTTAATACCTAAGGTACAAAGGAATAAACTTGGTGCTAGAAGTCGAAAATGTATCTTCTTGGGGTATTCCAATACCTCCCAAGGATATCGTCTCTATCATGAAGTCAATAAGAAGTTTGTAGTAGTAAGAGATGTCATATTCCTTGAATCTTCCAAGACTGACAATGTTGTTGAGCGGCAACTTGATCAGCTGGATAGATTCACACATAAAAAATTCTTTTCAAGAATTTGATAATCAGATTCCACATATTGAAGGGGGGATTCCTATACTGAATCAATTTACAAAATCGTTTTCCGAAGCACTCTCTCCCCCACATGAAGAACCAACCACGGATGACACATTGAATGATGAGATTGAAAAAATTGAGAGATTTAATCTTGATTCAATTCCAACTCAGTAAAATGAGCAACCTGGGCTATCTCAAAAAGGTCCCCCAAAATGGCTGACAAAGACACTAGAAAACGTTCGTCCCGATGAGGTTGGAAAGACAGGAACAAGAAGTTCCACCAGACAAAATGGAGGTGACATAGATAATTCTGATTCACCTATTGATATGGATATTGCTTATAATTGTGAATTGAGTTTGTCTACAGATTATGAACCAATTTCCTTCAAATAAGCCACTTCTCATGTTGAATGGAATGAAGTGATGCAAAAGAAGTATGATGCCTCGATAAAGAATGGCACTTAGAAGCTGGTTGATCCTCCTTTGGGAACCAAACCAATTGATTCATCATGGAAGATATTGCATAACTTTACCTTGAAGAATCCAAATTAGGACTGACCTATGGCATTGGAAATAATACTCATAGGGCTACTATAGGACCGAAGTTCAAATCTTGGGGATCTGAAATCACAGAGATACATCAGGTTCAATACCGAGCTCCCCAAAAGCAAGAAAAAGACGTGTATTGTTTTTTAAAATTGCATAACTCTTTTTTGAAAAATTAATTTGAAGTGATTCCAAGGGAATACTGAAGCATAAATATCAGTATTCGGTTATAAAATTCCTACCAAAAAAATTCCACACCCATTAATCCCTCATAAAGCTCTACTATGAAACATGAAGAGGAAGAATTGCAACATGATATATCAAAATTATGATACCAAGTGCAACAAATTTCTCTCTCGCAAAGAGTAACCAAAAATGAAATGGAAGATAAGATAGATAGTATGGAAGCTAAGATGGATGGCATAGAAGAAAAAATGGAAGATTTTAAGGATGGATTAAAAACGTACAAGGATGGTTTAAAATCAGACATGGAAACTAAGATGGATGGCATGGAATCTAATATGGGTGGTTTGAAAGCATACATGGAAGGTTTTAAGAAAGGTTTGACAATATTGTTACAAGAAAGGTTTCTTGGTGGTGATAAGGTAATCCATGAAAATCATGATGAGGAAAATAATAATATGAATTGTGACTTTAGAAACTCCAATGTTGGGTTTAATAACCACCACATTCCAAAGATATATATGAGGAAGTTTGATGGCAAGGATCCAGTAACATGGATACTACAAATGGAGCAATATTTTGATCTCCAAGATGTGCAACACTCACAAAACGTACACATTGGAACTTTATATTTAGAACCTAATCAATTTGTATGGTATCGATGGCTTTGTTATCGTAAACCACTTGTCACTTGGTCAATTTGTACGAAGGAAATGATAGCACATTATGAGGATACAAAGAGAAACACATTCTTTATCCAATTGATAAGTCTCAAACAAAAGGGTTCAATGGCAGAGCACATTGAGAACTTCCAAAAATTGAACATCTAGGTAGAAAATATTCCAAAGGATCATATGATTGATGTCTTCATAGGGACTTTAAAGGATAACATGCAACATGAGGTTCACCTTTGGGAACCTGATTCATTGGAGAAGGCATTAAGGGTGGAAAGAAAAGTTCAAAGAAATATTATGGAAATAAGGAATTCTACCAATCACAAATATAAAGATGGAAATGTTGCTGCTCCTAGCCTTCCACAACCTACAAGTTTGACACCACAACAATTGCAGGAAAAAATATCAGAAGGGCTTTGCTATAGTTGTGATAGAAAATAAATTAAAGGTCATAAGTGCGCCAAGAAGAAATTATTTTATACAGATTGTGAAGAGGAGGAAGAACAAGGAACAATAAAGGAGGAATGATGATACACCATGGAACCTATGGATTAATTAAATCCACCTCCCAGTTATCTACCTTCAAGGAAGAGACCGTTTTGGCTTCATGACACACTACAAGACAGTGAAAGGAATATTCCTATTCGTCGATCATTCAGAGAAAGAAAGGAACCTTGCAGGTATCAGGGTTGTGTTGAAGCTATGAGTGCCATGATTCAAGACGAACCATCCTCATTTGAAGAAGAGGTCAAAGAACATGCTTGGAAGGATGCCATGGTTGAAGAATATGAATCGATCATGAAAAACGATGTATGGGATATTGTGCCAAGACCACATGGGAATTCTATTGTGACTTCGAAATGGTTGTTCAAAATCAAGCATGGAATCGACGACAACATTTAAAATTATAAAGCGAGGTCCGTAGCTCTTAGTTTCTCTCAAAAATAGGAAGAAGAATATGATGATATATTTTCTCCTATGGCTCGCAAAAACTATCCACTCGATAGTTTCCCTTGTTGCTAGTCAAGGGTGTTCACTTCATCAGATGGATGTAAATACCACCTTCCTCCATGGTATGTTATAGGAAGAATTCTATGTGGAACAACCACAGGGATTTGAAGTGGAAGATTGCACAAAACATGTTAGCAGGATGAAGAAAGCACTGTGCGGATTGAAGCAAGCTCCCCGAGCTTGGTATGCTCGCATTGACAACTATTTAATCAAACTAGGTTTGACTAAAATAATGTTGATCCCAACCTCTATTTTAAGGTTGTTCATGGTATGCATTTAATTCTGGTTCAATATGTTGATGATTTATTCTTAATGGGAAGTGAACCATTAATAATAGAATGAAAGAGGAATCTAGCCTCTGAATTTGAGATGAAAGATCTTGGCCTCATGCATTACTTTTTGGGCCTTGAGGTATGGCAAAAGCCTGACGAAAATTTTCTCTCACAGGGAAAGTATGTGGTAAAGTTGTTGGAAATATTTGGTATGACTGAATGCAAAGCCATGGTCACTTCGATGGAAATGAACTTCAAAAAGTTGTGTGGCAAAACAACTAGACCTGATCTAGCAAATCCATCCAAATATAGATAATTGATAGGGGCTCTGATGTTCCTTGTGAACACCCGTTCAAATATATGTTATGTTGTAAACACATTGAGTCAGTTCATAACTGATCCCCTTCATTCGCATTGGATAGCAGCCAAACATGTATGGAGATACTTACATGGATCAATCACACTTGGTTTGAGATACTTTGCTAGAGATATCCAACTTCATGGATTCACTAATGCTAATTGGGAAGGTAATGTCATCGATAGAAAGAGTACATTTGGATATTGTTTCAGCCTTGGTTCTGCCATGATATCGTGGATGAGAAGGAAGCAAAAGTTAGTAGAGTTGAGCACCGCAGAAGCATAGTAAATTGTTTCTATCACAACAAGCTGTGAATATGTGTGCTTAAGGAAGCTCTTTGGTGAGATCCTTGTTCAAGTGTTGGACACTATAGTGATGTACTATGATAATAAGAGTGAGATTCATTTGGTAGAGAATATTGTATTTCATGAAAAGTCCAAGCATATCAAGATTTGATATGACTTTATCTGTGACATGGTGCATAGAGGAGTTGTTAAACTCCAACACATTGCAAAAGATGATCAGACTGCAGATATTCTCACCATGACATTACCGAAAGGGAAGTTCTTGATTTTCAGAGATCAAATTTGACTGATGGATGTAGCCCCTCTGGATAAGGGGCAACGCTTATCAAGGACACTGAGCTAGCTCCTCCCACCTTGTTTGAGCTCTCAGGGTGAGGAATTGAGATGAAGGGCTCTTGGGGTTGTGGGATCTCTGGGTAATATGGAACTTGCCTATATGTTACCCAGGGTTGAGAATGATGTTCCCCTATCTTCATAGGGTTAGAAAGTGTTTCTCCCTTATCTAGTATTTATAGAGTATACCCCAGTTTGCATCATACTCACAAGCAGGGCTTTTTGAGAAAACTGCTCCTCGTTTGGCTAATGCGTTGTGAGCGTACTTGGGTGGTAAAACCCAAGTGGATTATGATGCAAGTGTTCTACCACTTGACTGATGAGGGTCATTGATGGGAAGTTCGGTAGTCGACAAGATTAGGTTGAGACTGTTCTCCCCCATGATACTCCACGACCGGAGATGTGCTCCCCTGTGAGATGAGTTATCTTGTTTCTAGATGAGGGTAGAAGCTATGGATCCATAATGCTTCTTCTTCTTTTTCTAGTTTTGAAATTTTTTTAGCAAATTGAGTTGAGTCATGATGACACCTTGATGCAAAGATCTACAAGAAGAGATTGCAAAGTGGAATTCTTCCTAGTTGAGAGGGAGTGTTAATTTTTGCAATTAGGATCAAATTCTACATTGAACAACTCAGATAATTAAAATAATAAATTAATTAGATTCCTCTTTTTTATAGGATCAAAATCAGTCTATAGATTGTCCCAATCGATTAAGTGGAAGTTAAGTTATGATTTATTTTATTATTTTATGAGTTGGCCTAATCGCATGTTTATTCGGTCAAAGCCTCGAGCGGTCTTTATAAATAGAAGCAACCCCAAGTTCATTTGCACACATTCACTCATGAGATCTTCTTCATGCTTTTTTAGTTATTGGTTGTATTTTTGTTTTCTGGCTCACACAAGTACATCGCAAGAGGTTCGTGCAGTGGATTGGGAACATAGACAAAGGCACATTTCAGATCTTTTATATGTAATTTCAAGTTGGATAATGACTTGGGAAAGAGCTTTTATACCCAAACATAATTTTTTGTCGGGAAAAACTATGAACACTTGAATATTTGGGATAGGTGAAATAACTCTCCTTCACAAAAAACTAAACATCAGAAAACATTTCTGCTTACTAATATTGGGTCTCCACAAATCCTAAATGTCTATTAGACGGCCAAGCGTAACAATATAGAATTCCGCTCATTGCTATTTTCTCACCCATTTTTTATCATAGTGATCCAATAGGAATCAATTCATGACCTCACTGCTTTGCTAAGCACCAAAACTCTGAGTGAGTAATTACCATGCACCATTCATTTTTGCCAACAATGTTTCAATCCACAAGTGACACATTATGCTTATTCAATTTAATAAATTCTTCTATTTTCCTACTCGATTGTAGTTATTATTTGGGGTCGGTTGAGCATGTTTTCAACTAGCAATCCTGAAATCATTGTGACATGTTACATTCAAATCAATTTGAAAGGTTACATACAAGAGTCAATGTGACATGTTACAGTGAAATCGATTTGAAATGTTACATACAAGTTTGGCAACAATGATATTTATATTATAAAAACAGATATGCCTCGAACTCTGAACTTGTCCCATATATACATACAAATTAGCAGACTGCAACACTGCTGCCCGCTCTCTATAGCTTCCACACTGCACACTCTAGTAGATGCCTACATCAATTCCCCTAGACGAGTCAGTTTTTCCAATCATGCTTTTCTAGTCTCACCCGCGTTACCAGATTCCAAGTCACTTGCAGATTTGACGGAAACCAGAGATGAAGAAGCTCTCATTGTCAAGCTGTCCCCAGAATTTTGGAATGACTGAACACCATTTGCTGCAACACTCTCGTTTCTTTCGGTAACATCCATTCGGGAACTTTCCTCTGCCTGGGAGACCGCTGAGTGTTTCTTGGAGAATGCACAAAGGAGAGAGTGTCGGCATGAAGGACAAGAGGCATTGGTAAGCAGCCATGCGTCTATGCAATCCAAGTGGAAACTGTGACAGCAGTCTGGTAATACTCTCACCTTTTCTCCTTCCATGAATTCTGCCAGGCAAATGGGGCAATCCACGGCTCTAAGGGGATGCCCTGTGCGGTAAACCGTGACAGGAAGTGCTTCTAGATGCAAGTTTGAGCTCTTTCGACATCCATATTGAGTGATGGCTGGGACACCACTCCCCATCGCCTGTAGAGTCGTCTACAGCGGAGCAGGGCATTGAACACCAAAACGCATAGTATTGAGAAGAACAGAGTGGCGATGACAATGACTAAGCTTGAGCCGAATCTCTCATTAGCAAAGTCTGGAGATACCTCTGTCATGGGAGCCAATGAATGCAATTCCTCGCTATCTTGCAACAATTTCTTGCCCTCAACAGACAAGGAAAATGAAGACATACTCTGCATTTTGCTGGAAACGAGTTCCAATTACAGCGAACCTCGAAGGAGGTCAGGCACAATGGCTTCGGAGACCATGAAATTCTCAGTAATTCAACCTGGGGATTGCCGATCCAAGAATACGACAACTAGGGACTATAAATATAAGAAGAGGAATATTGAGTGAGGAGAGGGGATTTCATAAATGGCACATAATCCCATAACTCCGGGTTTAAATCAGATCCTTGGGCAGGTAAAGGCCGGACGGAGGCGCCCACAGAAAACCCAAAAGCCCTCCACTCCGGACACGCAAGACTCGAAGACTGTACAAGTCCCCGCTTTCTTTAAACAGATAGATATTAATACATGATGCAGCGATGCAAGGTCATTGGAAGTTCAAAAGTTATTGAAGGAGGCTCCTGTGATGTGATTGAGTTTTGTAATATTTTTGTACTTTAACCAAAAATATTTTAAGGGCTATTTAAATTATATTTGTATACGAAAGTCCACATATAAAATTGTTTTTTATCAGCCTTATCAGATTTCTTAGGGCCAAAAAGGATACTTATTTACTCGGAAAATGTATATCTAAACTCTGATTAGAGAAAACACAAATTATAAACCCAACGTAACATTTTGTTCATATCTTATCCATAGTAACCTAAAAATCAATTATATATATATATATATATAATTAATTATTTTATTTTTCATTTGCCAATAAAAATATTAATTTAGTGTCATTAATTTTGTATATATATATATATATTTTTAACTTATCCCATGGGAAATAACTAAATCTATATATAATGCCCCTTATCCCATAGAAAATAACTGAATCTGTTGAGTACATTGGTTTCACATTTTCTTATATTCCAGTATTAACGCAAAAGTCTTATAAATGTTTGGTAATGGATTCTCTATTTGATTTCTCAAACCTACTTCAATGGAATTTCCTCACATGACACTTTTTAATCATGTTAGCACCTCCCCTCACATAACACTTTTCAATCATACTAGCACCTCCGCTCTTAGCCACATCAATATGAATAACCCATTATTTAGTTAATATAATTTATTAATGCTATGTAGAGGTCAAATTTTCAATCTTGTTATTTATTTTTTTAAAATTTAATTTAATAAAAATAAAATTTAAAAATAATTTTTAAATCTTAGATTTAAGTTATATAAAAAATCAATATCTCTTATTATTATCACTAAAATTATTTCTAATAAAATTAGATGTGATTTTAATAACAACCAGCTTATATTATATATGATTTTAATAACAACCAGCTTAAATTTTATACCTAAATCAAATTCAATTCAAGTTACCTATTATAAACTTTTGAATGAATCTCATACAATACCTAAACTTTAAAATGAATATTATAAAATACTTAATTTAGCTGGTTTCATTTAATTATATTCTAAAATGTTCTTTACTGAATAACGGAATTTATCGAATGACGAAATACTTTTACTTAAATGAATGGATGGCCTGTGTGTTTTTGAAGCGGTTGCATTTTAGGTTCCCGAATCCCAACAGAGTGGACCTGAACAGTTAACAAATATAACCAGTAGTGGTGAGTATTTATTTCTTTTAATATATTCAAAGCCGAATGACTTTTCCATGTTGCAAAAGAAAGAAACTATATATATACTTGTGTTTCAAACAGAACTCTCATCTATTTGGCATTTAAATTTGGAATTTTCATTTAATATAATAGGTTTTATAAATGATAATTTATTAATTTTTTTTTATAATTTTTTTTTTTTTTTTTGATTTTTTGTTTTTTTTATTATTATTTTTATTTTCATGAATTATAATTTTTCAACCATAATGACTTATTATTATATTAAACTATTCTATATATTAATAAAAATAACACACATATATATTAATAATACAGTTTGAGTGGACCTAATGGTTAAGAGCATGTGCTTCTTCCTAAGAAGTTAGAGGTTCAAAATTAGTAGGGGTAGAGTATGTATGCCTTCATAGACTTAGTAGGTGACATTAAAATTGAATTATTACTATTATTATTATTATATTAAATTGCATATATGTTAATATAAATAATATTAATTAATCATCCCCCGAAGACTTACTCCCTCCGCTTTACCTAGCATCAACCATACCAATGATGGCGGCGGGATCTGGTACGAGGCAAGTTAAATTAATAATGGGCCATTGGGATTACAAACAAGGCCAGGACAGGAAGGAGCGGAGTTTAATGACATTGCAGATCAGCCAGGCTGTGATGTCAGTCGGAGGACAACCTCACTCTTGCATGGTAAGTTTCCTCTTTAACCCCATCCATGCGGACTTGCTATGCTTCTTGCATGCAAACGCTGGAGTAAGGCAGAAGGAGAAGACGCGCAGCGAGGCTCTATTCGGTAATTCGACTAGGTCGTGGTATGTTCATAACCTCTTCTTTCTTATGAATATGGATAATCTTGCTCTTGCCCAGAATTGTTGGTGGTTTATTTGGATAGATTATACTAGTAATGTAATTTCTGAGCCTGGTTTACCAACTCAAAAGCTAGTGAAACCATGTTTTCGCGACCCATGCAATCAGGCGACCGCCTGGCAAGGCATAACCCGCTTCCCCAAGGCTGGTAACAGGCTTGTCACCTTCCATACGAGAAGGAATTGCTGGGACATTGTTAGTAGTGTCAATAGCAGGGTAAAGGTCTGGGTCGGCTCACCTTTAAACCATAATGCCAGTAGTTTAAGTAGGGAGTTTATAATTCAGGTTTCTACTACCAGTCCAGTCGAGCATATGGATGTCTTTGTTAATTTCTTAAGGTTAAGGTCGATAGATATGGTTCTGAGTCGAGTCAAGTATTGTAGCGCTCTCTTCAGGATCCGTTCTCTGTTCAGAAAACCAAAGTATAGGCTCAGGAATGATTTTCATATACTGGCCTCGGTCGTGAATAGAGCCCCGTCCCTGTTCACTGTGTCTATGACGCATAGGACCCTCACTTTTATTCTGAAAGTGACTCCCAAGACTTCCGCCTTCATGGATCAGAACAGGGAGGTTAATGCTGAGCCCGTTCATAAAAACAATACTGCTAGGCAGTGTGTCTATGGTTATGCTGTTCGGAGTGGGGCCACAGGCAGTGGCGGTATGCGTTACCATATCCAGACAGAAGGTATTGTAATTTGGAAAACTGATTGGAATCAGACTTTAACTAAAGTCTGTTATATATTTATGTTACAGTTTCATAATCAGGAAAAGATGGGGAAACGCCGTGCAGCCTATCAATCCGGGAAAGGGAAGTAGCTAATGCAAGAAGAATCAAAGCCTAAGAAAAGAGGAAGGAAATCTAACCAGGAAATGGTGGAAACACTGGTTGATAGTTATGTTCAAGGGAACACCTCCAAGACCCGACAGGAAATCCGGGGATGGGAAAGGGAGATTCAAGTTGAACCAGAAGATATGGCAGCAGAAGAAGATATTCTAGATTTCATCAATGATCCAGCGAATACCCGAGGTCGCCTCTCTCTGTTTCAGCAAACTATTCATACATATTGGACTATGAAATGTCTGTTAGCAAAATCCATGCAAAGCTTCCCCCCGGGTAAGCAAAGCATGGCTGTATCAAAGATGGAAGCCAGAATTATGGACAAGCTGGAGGATATGCAGGACCAGCTCTCGCATATCAAAATAACCCAATACCAGACAGCAGACAGAATGAACAGATTGGATGACAAAGTAGCCCGCATGGAAAAACAATTACAACAGCTGCAACAAGTGGATATGCCCGAGTCTACTTTTAAAGACCCTGCTCCTGTTTCAAGTTCAGATGGTTAAATACTCTTTTACTGTTGTTGAATGTTTTTAGGATTACTGTATATAATTAAGAACCAAAGTCAGCAGTTAGATAGTAATATTTTGGAGCAGTTAGCTAATGCAGGATATAGAACAATGAAACTCTTTCAGTTTTGGAACGCATTTCATGCATTCAGATGGCCAACAGACCTGGTTTCCTCCGGGCAGGTTGAGGCTAGATCTGAAATATCTAATTTTGTAACCTGCTTTTTAAAGATAAATAGTCAATAGAATGGGCCTACCATATTTACAAAAAAAAAATATTATTTAATCATATTTCTTAATTTTTGTTTATTACGTTTTTTATTATTGTGATGAAATATTTGTCTTTGTTATTTTTTGTTTAATTAAGCTAGATTTAAACTAAGTAGAAGGTACTAGCTACTATATAGCCTTTGTTAATTTTGATTTATAAATATAAATAGAGTTTGATAATAATATAAAAAATAATTTTTTTAATAATAGAGTATTTTGAAAAAATAATTAAATTTATTTTTTATCAATTTATAAAAATCAAAATCAAAATGGAATTTAAGAATGACTTAAAAGGTTTTATTATTCAAAATTATAAATATGAGTAAATTATATTATTAGATATTTTTAGAAATTATATTTATTAAATATTTTGACACTTATAAGTTTTGATAAAGTTATTTTAATTAAATTTTTTTTATAAAAATAATTAAAATTTAAAACAATTTATTTGATATTTTCATTCTAAATCATATAACATGTTGTTTGGGGAATATGTTAAATTACACGTGTGTGCACACATTCTTGTAACTTAGGTATTAAATCCCACAAAAACGAACTCGTCTACATTTCATGGATTATTAGTTATGATATAGTGTGCACACTTGTGAAGATGGTAGTCTAGAGAGTTTAAATGTGGGATTAAGTATGGAATTCAGTACAACCACCTCATATATGTTTTTGGGGTTGTATAATGTATTCTTGTTGTAGAACATTTTTTTTTTTAATGTTTTGGGGATCAATTGGATTACTTTTCCCTATGTCATGTTTTGAATTCCTTGCAGTGAGATGAAATAGACTTACCATTAACGAGATTCAAAAATCAAGAAAGTTTCAAGAAAATATGTTAAGGTAGAGAACATGAATTCCATCTTCCTGGTTGAGTTCCCAAATGATGGTTTAAAAACTCTCCTCAACATTAGACTCACGTGGAACAATTCTTGTGTTATTTTATTACATGTGATACAAATGCTAGTCGTTATGATTAGGGCTCACTCATGTTAAATTATTGGTTTCATTGTATTTGATAATGATACTGTGTCTTGGAATTATTTTTTAGCTTTATAATTTGTTTTGCACTCATTTTATCTTGGTTGACAAGTTAATGTTTTAGGAATTTGGCTTCTGTGATCCATAAAATGTGTATAAAATCTTTCGGTGAAAATCACATCTAAGAAAATTTTGTCAACGTGTTTCGAACTAGCCAATGTGATTCATCATCTTGTCCTGAAACACGTCAATAAAATTTGCTTAGATATGATTTTCACCAAAGATTTTATACACAAGTTAATGTTTCACTAGAATTTATCTTATCCTCGACCAAGAATATTGCCTTAAGCATCCACTCCACAAGAGTTGAAATTAACCAGAAGGGGATGCTAAACTGGATGTTGATCATCATGCTCATGTTTTCTCAAATATTTTTTATTGATGCTTGTTGATCTATAAATGCTTATATTAGCTTTTTTAGAACACACCGTAAAATGTTTTTATGTAAATTTTTGTTGTAAAATTTGAGAGAACTTGTATGGATGTACAAAAATGGAGATGCATATGCATGGGAGCATTTTGTAGAAAAAGTGCATGGGTTTGGAGATGTTGACACCTAATCGTAAGGGATTGGATGAGACTGTATATTATTGTAAATTAGTAAATAAGGAAGGTCGAGAGACATTGGGAAGTGAATTCCAATAGTCTCACCTCCATGTAATATAAGTACACACACAATCTCCATCTAATTCATCTTCAGTTTTGCGGAATTACCTCCTGGCCTGACATGGAATCAGAGCCAACCCCTTTTTTGGCATTCTTGCCCTTGGTGTAACTCCCTCCTATCTATGTTCTGCATTTTTGCAGACTGTCATTGTGCATTCAGATTTTTACTGCTCCTACTACATTCATAATTTTTGCTGCATTCCGGCTTCTCCTGATAGACCTGCCTCTTTGCCTCTGCTCCTTCTGCAATTCTAGAAAAGAAAAAACAATTCTGCTTTTTAGCAAATTTTTCTTCTACACACCACTATGCAAATTCAACTCAAATTTTTTGCACACCACTGTGCAAATTCAACTCATTTTTTTTACAACTCGAATCTATTCCCTCACACACTCTTCTCACTCTGTTCGCTCTCCCCAGCCACGCCCATTCCCTCCCGTCGCCTTCTCACCTCACGTCCTTCCCCCTCTCCTCCCACGCATCTCCCATCACCTGCTCTCCCCACCCCCTCGCCACTCTCACCACCCCCTCTCTCAATCCCCAACCGGATCACCTCACGCCCCTTCCCCTCTCCTCCCACGCTTCCCCCATCCCTCCCCCTCTCCTCCCATGCATCTCCCGCCACCTACTCTCCCCACCCCCTCGCCGCTCTTGCCACCCCCTCTCTCACTCCCCAACCGGATCACCTCACGCCTCTCCCACTCTCCTCCCACGCATCCCCCATACCTCCCCCTCTCCTCCCATGCAAACCCCGACCCTCTCGACTCTCCCCACCCCTCCCTCACACACGCACCCCCATCCTCGCTCTCCCCACCCCCTCATGGCTCTCTCTACCCCCTCCCTCACACCCCGTAGACAATCCCCTATCCCTGCCCTCAGTCTGTCCTCCCTCCCCTCCCCTCGGCCTGTCCTCCCCTTGGCATGTCCTCCCTCCCCTCCCTCGACTTGTCCTCCCCTCCCTCGGCCTGTGCTCCCTCCCCACTGTCAGCCTCCTCCCCGCGTCATTTTTTTTACAGAAAACACCACCCTAGAAAATACCTCCCCCCAGAAAACGCCTCCCCCGTAAATACCTCCCCCCAAAAATTCCTCCTCGAGTAAATACCTCCCCTAAATAAACCCTCCCTCAGATAATGCCTCGTTTTTTTTCCCAATTTTTTTTTTAAAATTCGAAATTCTAATAAGATGGAGTTTTTCTCTTAATAAGCGACAAAGTGATTGATTTTTTTTTTCAAAAGAATGCATTCTCTCATATCTATTGTGGGAGTTGTTATCTCTGGTAAGGAGAACTATCCTAAATGGTCTTGGAAAATCAAGCACACTCTCATTTTAATGAGCTGTGGAGAGGAATTTGTGAAGGAGAAGGAGACCATCCACCAACAAAGCCCACTTCAGACAAGGGGATCACCATTTGGGAAAACAAGAACTGCAAGGCCTACGCCTTTATTGTAGCTTCCATAAATGAAGAGGTGAGTTGCCATATTACATCGTTTTCAAATGCCTATGAAGCCTTGAGCAAAATAAAAGAACTATATGATTCACATTTAGAACTTGAAATTGTTCAATTAATGATTAAGTTGTTCAACCTTGAATTGAAAAATGATGACTCTCTTGCTTTAGCTTTAGAAGTAAGATCTATCATGCATGACATTAAGAATATTGGTGTAGAAGTTGGCATACCTCTCATAGCATATGTTAAGGCATTGTATCCCACTTACTCACATTACCTTGAGTCATTGCAAGCAAGTGGAAACCTCATGAAAATCACCTTTGATTCCCTTGAGAAAAAGTTTGCAAAAAGAGAGAAGGATTTTGGAAAGATGACAACCCCTCAGTCTTCTAAAGAGGTTGTATGTTTTTCAAATAGAGAAAAGATCCATGCTCAAGATTCTTCCAGAGGAAGAGGTGGCCGAAGAGGAAGAGGAAGAATAAATTTCAGAGGAAAGGGGGGAAGACAAACTCAAACTAAAAAATTTGATCTTCATTGCATACACTGCAATAAAGACTGGCATGATGCATCTACATGTAAGCTGCCTTGGGATAAAATTGAGCAGCAAAGAAATCAAGAAAAAGGTAAAAATCATGATAGAGACAAAGGTAAAGCACTTGATTCCGCTCATTATGTTGTAGCACATTATAACAATGGAGAAACTAAAGACTTGTCTGATGTTTCATTTACTTCTTGGAGAAATGATCGGTTGCTAGATTCAGGAGCAACATGTCAAATGACGATTAGAAAAGTTTTTTTTTGAAGAATTTACTGACAAAGTTGATGGAGTATTATACTTCGTAGATAAATCCAAACTCAAGGCATTAGGGCTTGGCATAATTAGGATTAAGTTTCCTGGTCTTCCAGATCATCTTCTACATGAGGTTCTATACCTCCCTTAGTTGAGGAGAAACTTTTTGTCCTTGGTCCACATCCGCTAGCAAGGACACTCCATTCACATGTTTTATGGAAAGGTTGAAGTCTAAAAAGCACCAGATCGCTCACTTGTCATGGAGGAAATAGAAGAAGGAAGACTCCTGAAGCTGCAAGGTTCCTCTGCTCATGCACAAAAGTTTGCATTTAGTTTACATCATGATGAAGGTACATTCATATCAAGTCTTTTAGGGCATGCTATATTTGGACACTTACACTATGAGAGCCTTCGATTGTTGAAGAAAAATGGTGTTATTGGTCTGCCTGCAATTCCTAGGAAACTTCAGCAATGTGATGCTTGTATTCTAGGAAAGCATAGCAAGCAGCCATTTCATGATTCATATTCAAGAGCACATAGAAAATTTGAGCTTATTCATTCAGATTTATGTGGCCCCATGCCTGTTGCTTCTGCAAATGGAAATAAATATATGATGACATTTATTGATGATTACACCAGAATGTGTTGGGTTTACTTATTGAAGAACAAATCTGATGCTTTTCAAAAATTCAAGAATTTTCATGCATGGATTGAAATTGATGCACAAACTCATATTGGCTCTTTGTGCACTGATAATGGAAAAGAATACACTTCAAACGAATTTGAAAACTATCTTCGTCAACATGGGATCAAACATCAAACAACCGTGCCCTATAATCCCCAACAGAACGGTGTAGCTGAAAGAATGAACAGGAAAATTTTAAATATGGTCCACTCCATGATGGTTTTTAAGAATGTAAAATTGATGTTTTAGGCTGATGCAGTTCTATGTGTTGTATACATAAAGAATAGGTGTCCTTCAAATTCAATCAGAAATAAAACTCCTTATGAAATGTGGCATGGCCACATTCCTTCAGTAAATCATTTCAGGGTCTTTGGTTCCACCTGTTATGCTTTGATACCTAAGGTACAAAGGAATAAACTTGGTGCTAGAAGTCGAAAATGTATCTTCTTGGGGTATTCCAATACCTCCAAAGGATATCGTCTCTATCATGAAGTCAATAAGAAGTTTGTAGTAGCAAGAGACGTCATATTCCTTGAATCTTCCAAGACTGACAATGTTGTTGAGCGGCAACTTGATCGCCTGGATAGATTCACACATGCAAATTATTTTTAAGATTTTGATAATCAGATTCCACATCTTGAAGGGGGGATTCCTATACTGAATCAATCTACAGAATTGTTTTCCGAAGCACTCTCTCCCCCACATGAAGAACCAACCACGGATGACACATTGAACGATGGATTGAAAAAATTGAGAGATTTAATCTTGATTCAATTCCAACTCAGTAAAATGAGCAACCTGGGCCATGTCAGAAAGGTCCCCCAAAATGGCTAACAAAGACACTAGAAAATGTTTTTCCCGATGAGGTTGGAAAGACAGGAACAAGAAGTTCTACCAGACAAAATGGAGGTGACAGATAATTTTGATTCACCTATTGATATGGATATTGCTTATAACTGTGAATTGAATTTGTCTACAGATTATGAACCAACTTCCTTCAAAGAGGCTGCTTCTCATGTTGAATGGAATGAAGTGATGCAAAAGGAGCATGATGCCTCGATAAAGAATGGCACTTAGAAGCTGGTTGATCCTCCTTTGGGAACCAAACCAATTGGTTCATCATGGAAGATATTGCATAACTTTACCTTGACAGAAACAAATTAGAGTCGACCTATGGAATTAAATAATACTCATGGGAACACTATAGGACCGAAGTTCAAATGTTGGGGATGCGAAATCAGAGATACATCGGGGTTCAATCTTTAAGGCTCCTCAAAAGCAAGAGAAATGACGTGTATTGTTTTTAAAATTGCATAGCATCTTTTTGAAAAATTAGTTTGAAGAGATTCAAGGGAATCTTGAAGCATAAATATCGGTATTCGGTTATAAAATGTTGAGATTCAACGAGATGATGAAGCTTAGTGAAATGAAGTCGCCTTCACTAAGTGGGCCCGCAGGCTATTTTTGGCGCAAAGTCTATTTTTAGACAATGTCTATTTTTAGACATATGGAGCATGGTCCAGGGGTTGCAGTATGTTATTCTTGGAGTATTGGTCATGTTGGTAAAAATAGATGGACCTCTATTTTTAGACATATAGGTCGAAGTCTATTTTTAGATTTCCAGTCTAAAAATAGATATGTCGAATATTATTAGCTCTTAATAATATTTGGACTCTAAACATTATCTTATTCTCTTGGAGCACTTCAGCTAAGTGCACAGATGTGGCACAATAGCTGACAAAAGGAATTACGCTATTCCTGAGGGTTTACTGGAGCTAATGCATGAGGACTTTAGTTAGAACTCATGTGATAGAGTTTAGTGGAGTTATAGAAGTAGTTGGTGGAGTTGTATTTAGTTTAACTCAGTTAGACTCAGTTGAGATAGTTGTATCTAGTCTAACTGATTTATACACTAGTGAGAGTGGTGTGAATTAATTAATAATTAATTCACTAAATAATAACTCATTAATCAACTAAAGAATACATCAATTAACTACAATGCATGGATAGTTTCAGTGGAGACCAGTGGAGAGGTAGGTGAAAGAGCAAGTGTGACTATAGTGATGCATTGATTGCATCCAACATTCAGTGGAGATGCCAATGAGGATTGCGCAGTGCAAGACAAGTGGATTCAAGTTCATTCAAAGCCATTCTTTAGCAGGGATTGCACAGTAGAGGTAGGCTAGCAGGTGGCAAAGATTGGTGCATGGATTTGCAAGATCGGGCTTGATTAGTGTGTAGCGATTGTATTGTGATAAGAGCTTGATATGATCAGCTTTGTATGAGAATTGTTACATGATCTCTATATTTATATATTATATGAGATAGTTGGGGTTTTCAACCGGGCTTTCAGTTAAACAACTATGTTCATATGTGAATTTTTATTGTTTCATGTGTGCATTGTGATCTTGATTTTATTTCCGCAAATGATCAATGGTGGAATAGATTTTGTATTTTGCATGAAACTAAAATAGTGTAAGATGGAGAATCTTAGATATATAACACATAATTTATATAATTTCTACATGGTATCGAGGGCGATGATGATCGGAGGAAATTGCAATTATTAAACGAGTTGAGTTTTGTGTTGGTGGAGGTAAATTTCTTTATGATATTTTCTTGAGGTATCGAGAAAGTTGAAGACACATTCATTGAAATGTCTTTCAACAGATTGCGATTGGAGTATGCCCTTGATGGCAGCTCGAATTATATTGCATAGAAGGAAAGGATGGAGGTGGTGCTGGGTGATAATGGGTTGAAGGAGTTCATAGATACTGATATTGCAAAGCCTGGTTCTAGCGATGCAGCCGCACTTGACGCATGGAAAAAGAAGGTAGCGAAGTGTCGAAGAATTCTGTTGGAAGGTGTGAAGGATCACATTGTGTCCAGCCTTCACGGTAAAGCTACTCCATTCTTAATGTGGAAAGCTTTGATAGACTTGTTCCAAAGTAGAAGCGACCAGAGGAAGTTGGTGCTTAAAGAAAAGCTCAGAAAAGGAAAAATGGAGAGCGGCAGTATTCGTTTTTCTTTCATACGAAGTTTGTCCCACTTTACTGAGATCGGGAGTGGGAAGTGTGAGTTCACGTGATGAAGAGGACTTGGTGAGCTTGGCTCTCCTTGGGCTCCAGAAGAAGTTGGCATAGCTACGAGACTCTTTCAATGGTGGAAGCGTCGGGATAGGGCGACTTTGGTTGGATCTTGTGCGGGGAGGAAATAGACGGGACAGGGATGGATCTTCATCGAAGAATGACGATGAAGAAAATTGCGCTTTGGCTACCAAAGCAAGGAAAGGGAAGGGGAAGAAAAATCCTTTTCAATCCAGTGCGAAAGGCAAGAAGCAAGATTTGTCCAAGGTGAAGTGTTTTCACTGTCACCAGCATGGGCATTTCGCCACTAATTGTCCACAAAAGAAGAAGAATAAGCAGGCTTCTAGATTTGCAGCTGGAGAGGCCTTAGCCTCGCAGTTTGAGCTGGGATTTTCTTTGATCGCATGCTTGGTTTCAAGTGTGATGGGATCGGTGTGGTTTCTTGACAGTGGTGCGTCCTTCCATATGACCGGAGACAAAGATTTGTTTAGTGATCTGGATGAAAAGGATCTTGGAGTGCACATCGAGATGGGCAATGATGGTAGATATAGTGCGACTGGTATCAAGACCATTTCCTTTGAGAGGGATTCTGGTAAACCTTTCATCTTGAAGGATGTCATGCATGTTCCAGGATTGAAGAAGAATCTAATCTCTGTGGCGATGTTGGAAGAAAAAGGTTATGATGTTTGTTTTAGCGAGGGAAAAGCCTTCCTACACAGTAAAACAACTGGTCAAACCAGGAGGATAGGGATTCGAGTTAAGAATCTTTATCAATTACAGGTAGATGGTTGCGCAACAATGGCAGGCAAAGTAGAAGGATTAGTGAGCCGGGATGAGGGAAAATTGTGGCACAGAATATTGGGCCATCTTCACCATGGCGCTTTATAAATTTTGCAGTAGATTTCTATCAGGCTTCCCAAGGGTACACTTGCGCAATCAGATCAGTGCAAGGGATGTACTTTGGGAAATTTTGTGAAGACCACTTTTCATGAGAAGGATAGTCGTGCCTCGATGATCCTTGAGAGAATTCACACAGACATGTGTGGGCCTTTCTCGGTTGCTTCAACAGCAAATCACAGGGATTATGTGATATTTTTTGATGAATTTTCTCGTAAGTGTTGAATCTTCTTCATGCGGAAGAAGAGAGAGACACTGAAGAAGAGCGAGACTACTCAAAGTTCTGTGAGTTCAAAGCATTTGGGAGAAAGATTCGGAGAATTAGGTGAAAGCTTGAAGGCTCTAAGAGCGATAATGGTGGTGAATACATCTCGGGCGAATTCAAACACTTATGTAGCAAAGAAGGAATTCGATGAGAACTCATAGCACCTCATAACCCACAACAAAATGGGGTCGCGGAGAGAAAGAATAGAACGATCGTGGGTGCTGCACGAGCGATGCTGCATGACCAGGGCCTACCGATGCGCTTGTGGGCGGAAGAATGCAACACTGCGGTTTATGTGCAAAACCGTTTTCCTCATAGAGTACTTCGCATGAGTACACCCGAAGAAGCTTTTATAGGTAAGAAGCCTGATATTTCTCATTTGAAAATTTTTGGCTCATCTGTTTACATTCATGTGACAAAGGATGCCAGGAAGAAAGGCGGGCCGACATGAGAGGTTGGGATATTTGTGGGGTACACGAAGCACCCCACAATTATCGTGTGTATTTGCTAGACAGTCGGATGACTGTTGTGCGACGGGATATCAAATTTCATGAGGAGAAAGCCATGAAGTTGTCGCTTGAGAGGGAGCTACACTTGCATGCAGATAAGGAGCTACTTGTTCCTAAAGATGAGCCTTAGGATGTGGATCAGCCACAAGAGGAGGTTCATGGAGTGGAAGAAACCACTCATGCAACGCTAAACATCAGAGGGCCGAAGCGCACTACAGAAGCAGAGCGATTGAATCTTGATGCAGCGCAGAATGTAGGAGCCCCTACATCACAACACAGATAGAGACAGTCACCTGACCGATTTACTGGATACATGGCTTTGATTAGCAAGTGTATCGTGATGGAGCCATCCTCTTTCGAGGAAGCTGTGGAGGATCGCGCATGGGTAGATGCCATGGCGGAAGAGTATGATTCGATTGTCAGAAACAGTGCATGGGAGATTGTCCCAAGGCCGGAAGGGAAATCAGTGGTAGGTTCGAGATGGATCTACAAAGTGAAGCAAGTTGCTGATGGGAGCGTTGAGAAGTATAAGGCAAGATTTGTTGCCCGGGGCTTCTCACAGATTGAGGGGATTGAATATGAAGAAAAATTTGCACCTGTCACAAGGTATTCTTCCATACGAACCATCCTTTCTCTCTTAGCGCAGATGGGTTGGCACATTCATCAGATGGATGTGAAGACTGCGTTCCTCAATGGAATCATTGAGGAGGAGGTGTACATTGAGCAGCCTGAAGGATTCGAAATCTTCGACAGCGCAGTGTGTGTGTGCGAGGGCTCAAGAAGCTATTGTATGGGGTAAAACAAGCACCTCGTGCTTGGTACACAAATATAGACAGTTATTTCCTGGACTTGGTTTGCCACCAGAGTAGGGCGGATCAAACCTATGCAGTTGTTGTGGAGAGGGTAAGTTGTTGATCATTGTACTTTATGTATATGATTTAATACTAATGGGAGATGAGCTGGTGATACTTAGTCATGCAGGCGATCTTGCAAAGAGGTTTGAGATGAAGGACTTGGGCCTCCTTCATTGACCCTAGGGATTGGAAATTTAGCAGTAGGAAGGGTGGGTAATTTGTGTCTCAAGGAAAGTATGCCCAGGAGATACTGGAGAAGTTTCACATGCAAGGCTGCAAGCCTATCGACACTCCTCTTCTTGGTGGTTGGAGGAAAGAGGATGCTACATCGGCAGAGGTAGTGGATGCCACTGTTTATCGATAGTTGGTTGGTTCACTCATGTATCTAGTCAATACACAACCGGACATATGCTATGCTGTTAACCAGCTTTCACAAGCTATGGTTAAGCCTACCAAGCTATTTTGGAAGGAAGGTAAGCATGCATTGAGATATCTCAGAGGCACATATGGATATGGATTGTGGTATAGACAGTCGGATGAGGTGAAGCTACATGGCTTCACGGATGCAGATTGGGCAGGGAGCCCAATGGAAAAAAAGAGCACATCTGGAGGTATATTCAGTATCGGGTCTACAACAGTTTCTTGGTATAGTAGGAAACAGAGATCTGTGGCACTCAGTTCAGCAGAGGCTGAGTACATGGCAGCAATTTTGGTTGCATGCAAGGCTATATGGATGAGGAAGATCCTAGTCGGGTTGTTCGGTTCACACTTAGATCCTACTGTGATATATTGTGATAATAAGAGTTGCATTAAACTCTATGTTAATCCAGTATTTCATGATAGATCTAAAAAAATTGGCATCCGGTACCATCATATCAGAGACTGTGTGTAGTGGAAGATCATGTTGCTTTCTTACATTGCTATGGAGGATCAGGATGCAGATATTCTGACGAAGGCACTCACTAGGAGCAAATTCGAATACCATAGAGACAAGATCGGGGTGGTAGATAATCGTTATCTTGTTGAGAGGGAGTATTGAGATTCAACAAGATTATGAGCTTAGTGAAAAGAGTCACCTTCACTAAGCGGGCCCGCAGCCTATTTTTGGCGAAAGTCTACTTTTAGACTATGTCTATTTTTAGACATGTCGATCATATTCTATGAGTTGCAGGTTGCTATTTGTGGATGGTTGGTCAAGTTGGAAAAATAGATGGACTTCTATTTTTATACATATTGGGCGGAATCTATTTTGGTGCCGGTCTAAAAATAGATATGTCATATTATTAGCTCTTAATAATATTTGGACTCTAAGCATTATCTTATTCTCTTGGATCACTTCGTTCAGTGCAAGATGTAGCACAACAATGACGAAGGACTGCTATTCTGAGGGCTTTCTCTTGACTAATGCATGAGGACTTTAGTTAGAACTCATGTGTGAGTTTGGTGGAGTTATAGAAGTAGTTGGTGGAGTTGTATTTAGTTTAACTTAGTTAGACTCAGTTGAGCTAGTTGTATTTAGTCTAACTGATTGATACACTAGTGAGAGTGGTGTGAATTAATTAGTTAATTAATTCACTAATTAATAAATCATTAATCAACTGAAGAATACATCAGTTAACTACAGTGCATGACAGTTTCAGTGGAGACCCGTGGAGAGGTAGGTGAAGGAGCAAGTGTGACTATCAGTTGTGACTATAGTGATGCATTGATTGCATCCAACACTCAGTGGAGATGGCAATGAGGATTGCGCAGTGCAAGCTTGGTGAATTAGAGTTTATTCAGAGCCTTTCTTCAGCAGGGATTGCGCAGTAGAGGCAGGCTAGTAGGTGGCAAAGATTGGTGCATGGATTTGAAAGATTGGGCCTGATTAGTGTGTAGCGATTGCATTGTACTGAGAGCTTGATATGATCATCTTTGTATGAGGATTGTTACATGTTCTCTATGACATGTATTATATACAGATAGTTGGGGTTTTCAGCTTCAGGCTTTCCCTTTAAACAACTGTGTTCATATGTGTGAATTTTTATTGTTTCAAGTGTGCATTGTGATCTTGATTTTATTTCCGCAAATGATCAATGGTGGAATAGATTCTGTATTTTGCATGAAGCTAAAATAGTGTAAGATCAGGAGAATCTTAGATATATAACACATAAGTTATATAATTTCTACATAAAATTCCTACCAAAAAAATTCCACGCCCATTAAGCCCTCATAACGCTCTACTATGAAACATGAAGAGGAAGAATTGCAACATGATATATCAAAATTATGATACCAAGTGCAACAAATTTCTCTCTCACAAAGAGTAACCAAAAATGAAATGGAAGATAAGATAGATAGTATGGAAGCTAAGATGGATGGCATAGAAGAAAAAATGGAAGATTTTAAGGATGGATTAAAAGCGTACAAGGATAGTTTAAAATCAGACATGGAAACTAAGATGGATGGCATGGAATCTAAGATGGGTGGTTTGAAAGCATACATGGAAGGTTTTAAGGAAGGTTTGACAACATTGTTACAAGAAAGGCTTCCTGGTGGTGATAAGGTAATCCATGAAAATCATGATGAGGAAAATAATAATATGAATTGTGACTTTAGAAAATCCAATGTTGGGTTTAATAACCACCAAATTCCAAAGATATATATGAGGAAGTTTGATGGCAAGGATCCAGTAACATGGATACTACAAATGGAGCAATATTTTGATCTCCATGATGTGCAACACTCACAAAACGTACACATTGGAACTTTATATTTAGAACCTAATCAATTTGTATGGTATCGATGGCTTTGTTATCGTAAAACACTTGTCACTTGATCAATTTGTATGGAGGAAATGATAGCACATCATGAGGATACAAAGAGAAACACATTCTTTATCCAATTGATAAGTCTCAAACAAAAGGGTTCAATGGAAGAGCACATTGAGAACTTCCAAAAATTGAATATCTGGGTAGCAAATATTCCAAAGGATCATATGATTGATGTCTTCATAGGGACTTTAAAGGATAACATGCAACATGAGGTTCACCTTTGGGAACCTGATTCATTGGAGAAGGCATTAAGGGTGGAAAGAAAATTTCAAAGAAATATTATGGAAATAAGGAATTCTACCAATCACAAATATAAAGATGGAAATGTTGTTGCTCCTAGCCTTCCACAACGTACAAGTTTGACACCACAACAATTGCAGGAAAAAAATATCAGAAGGGCTTTGTTATAGTTGTGATAGAAAATAAATTAAAGGTCATAAGTGCGGCAAGAAGAAATTATTTTACACAGATTGTGAAGAGGAGGAAGAACAAGGAACAATAAAGGAGGAATGATGATACACCCATGGAACCTATGGATTCATTAAATCCACCTCCCAGTTATTCACCTTCAAGGAAGAGACCGTTTTGGCTTCATGACACACTGCAAGACAGTGAAAGGAATATTACTATTCATCAATCATTCAGAGAAAGAAAGGAACCTTGCAGGTATTAGGGTTGTGTTGGAGCTTTGAGCTCTATGATTCAAGACGAACCATCCTCATTTGAAGAAGCGGTCAAAGAACAGGCTTGGAAGGATGCCATGGTTGAAGAATATGATTCGATCATGAAAAACTATGTATGGGATATTGTGCCAAGACCACATGGGAAGTCTATTGTGACTTCGAAATGGTTGTTCAAAATCAAGCATGGAATCAACAACAAAATTTAAAATTATAAAGCGAGGTTTGTAGCTCTTAGTTTCTCTCAAATAGAGGGAGAATATTATGATGATATATTTTCTCCTATGGCTCGCATAAAACTATCCACTCGATAGTTTCCCTTGTTGCTAGTCAAGGGTGTTCACTTCATCAGATGGATGTAAATACCACCTTCCTCCATGGTATGTTATAGGAACAATTGTATGTGGAACAACCACAGAGATTTGAAGTGGAATATTGCACAAAACATGTTGGCAGGATGAAGAAAGCACTGTGAAGATTGAAGCAAGCTCCCCGAGCTTGGTATGCTCATATTGACAACTAATGAAACTAGGTTTGACTAAAATAATGTTGATCCCAACCTCTATTTTAAGGTTGTTCATGGTATGCATTTAATTCTGGTTCAATATGTTGACGATTTATTCTTAATGGGAAGTGAACCATTAATAATATAATGAAAGAGGAAACTAGCCTTTGAATTCGAGATGAAAGATCTCGACCTCATGCATTACTTTTTGGGCCTTGAGGTATGGCAAAAGCCTGGCGAAAATTTTCTCTCACAGGGAAAGTATGTGGTAAAGTTGTTGGAAAGATTTGGTATGACTGAATGCAAAGCCATGGTCACTCCGATGGAAATGAACTTCAAGAAGTTGTGTGGCAAAACAACTAGACTTGATCTTGCAAATCCATCTAAATATAGATAGTTGATAGGGGCTCTGATGTTCCTTGTGAACACCCATTCAAATATATGTTATGTTGTAAACACATTGAGTCAGTTCATGACTGATCCCCTTCATTCGCATTGGATAGCAGCCAAACATGTATGGATATACTTACATGGATCAATCACACTTGGTTTGAGATACTTTGCTGGAGATATCCAACTTCATGAATTCACTAATGCTGACTAGGAAGGTAATGCCATCGATAGAAGGAGTACATTTGGATATTGTTTCAGCCTTGGTTCTGCCATGATATCCTGGATGAGAAGGAAGCAAAAGTTAGTAGAGTTGAGCACCGCGGAAGCATAGTAAATTGTTGCTAGCACAACAAACTGTGAATATGTGTGCTTAAGGAAGCTCTTTGGTGAGATCCTTGGTCAAGTTTTGGACACTATAGTGATGTAATATGATAATAAGAGTGAGATTCGTTTGATAGAGAATATTTTATTTCATGACAAGTCCAAGCATATCAAGATTCGATATCACTTTATCTATGACATGGTGCATAGAGGATTTGTTAAACTCCAACACATTGCAACAGATGATCAGACTGCAGATATTCTCACCACGACATTACCGAAAGGGAATTTCTTGGTTTTCAGAGATCAAATTTGACTGATGGATGTAACCCCTCTGGATAAGGGGCAACGCTTATCAAGGACACTGAGCTAGCTCCTCCTACCTTGTTTGAGCTCTCAGGGTGAGGAATTAAGATGAAGGGCTCCTAGGGTTATGGGATCTCTGGGTAATATAGAACTTGCCTATATGTTACCTAGAGTTGAGAATGATGCTCCCCTATCTTCATAGGGTTAGAAAATGTTTCTCCCTTATCTGGTCTTTATAGAGTATACCCCAATTTGCATCATACTCAAAAGCAAGGATTTTTGAGAAAACTGCTCCTCGTTTGGCCAATGAGTTGTGAGTGTACTTGGGTGGTAAAACCCAAGTGGATTATGATGCAGGTGTTCTACCACTTGACTGATGAGGGTCATTGATGGGAATATCGGTAGTCGACAAGATTAGGTTGAGACTATTCTCCCCCATGATACTCCATGGCCGGAGATGTGCTCCCCTGTGAGATGAGTTATCTTGTTTCTAGATGAGGGTAGAAGCTATGGATCCCTAATGCTTCTTCTTCTTCTTCTAGTTTCGAGAAATTTTTAGCAGATTGAGTTGAGTCATGATGACACCTTGATGCAAAGATCTACAAGAAGAGATTGCAAAGTGGAATTATTCCTAGTTGAGAGGGAGTGTTAATTTTTGCAATTAGGATCAAATTCCACATTGAACAACTCAGATGATTAAAATAATAAGTTAATTAGATTCCTCTTTTTGATAGGATCAAAATCGGTCTATATATTGTCCCAATCGGTTAAGTGGAAGTTAAGTTATGATTTATTTGATTATTTTATGAGTTGGCCTAATTGCATGTTGATTCGGTCAAAGCCCCAAGCGGTCTTTATAAATAGAATCAACCCCAAGTTCATTTGCACACATTCACTCATGAGATCTTCTTCATGATTTTTTAGTTATTGGTCGTATTTTTGTTTTCTGGCTCACACAAGTACATCGCAAGAGGTTCGTGCAGTGGATTGGGATCATAGACAAAGGAACATTTCAGATCTGGGTATTTTGAATCTAGGCCACTGGAAGGAGAACTTGAGTTATCAACTCAGAGTTGGTAAAGCTACGGGCGAAGCTTGTTGTGGCCGCGACTCAGTCGCTAAAGTCGCCTGCAAGAAGGCTTCAGGGTGCGACTAAGGTTCTAAGGTCTTATGATCCTTAGTCGCGGGCACAAACCTCTGTGGTAGCAGCTCAAAGCTCCAAAGCCGCGAGTAGGGCTTGTTAAGGCTGCGACTCTAAGAGTTATTGGGAAAATTGTTTTTGGATCTCTGTCTGTTACTTGCGCAACATCATCACATATCTGTCACGCAGTTACAAACACATGACAACATTCATCGAAAGTATTCTAGATCCAGATCCAGATCTGGGTAGCTGAGATCACTTAGTATTGGTGATCCATTGGTTTCATGTCTTGCTATTGTAGATCTTTCATTCCACAGATCAGATTTTTTTACTTTCGTTGTATAAATGTACTGAGTTCATTGTACACTCTGTTGAAATATTTTTAAGACAACCTATAGAAGAATAAGATTTGAAATGGTGTCCCCCATAGCATGGTTTTTCCTTGGTCTTGTACCAATTTCTGTGTCTCATGGTTGTGATATTGTCTTCTCTTTCGTTGCAAGCATTGTTCTATCTTCAGTTACAATTTATGGTGATTTATATTACATAGATATGATTATATTGTTAATGGAAATCTAATTTGGTCTTAAGTCACTGATACAACATTGAGAAATATTGAAAAATTAACATTACAATGAGGCTCGAAGGCCTATTTATGATTGAGAAACACCGAAAACCCTAAACATCCAAAAACCTAACCCTAGGAGATGAAGCGCCAAAACTATGGGCCCCGTTTGAGTAAATTGGTACAACAACTTCCCGGGGTCGTAACTTTGGCATACGATCTTTGTTTGACGTGCACAATACCTTGTTAGAAATATCTATCCGAGAAATACAACTTTTGAGTGGCCAACATGAGTCAATGACCCAAGTTGGCCCTGGTTTTCCCAAAAAAAACATCGTTTAGGGCCTCAAAATGGCTCTGGAAGTTTAGAACTCAAAAAACTACCAAAAATAGTAAATTGTGCTACAATTAAGGAAACTGAAAAACTGAAAGAAACAATGGTGGGGGTCCAAATGGAATAGGCAAGTGGCCGCCAATATCCACTTGGATCAGTATAGTCGTTGAAGAACTGTACAAAGAACAAAATGGAGTGAGAAATGATGTCAATCCAATACCCACAATCATTCTCACAGAGCGGAAGTGGTGGAACAACATATATTTGCGAGTCGGGGGACAAGAACAGAGTCTTAAGCAAAATTTAAGGATGACTAAGGAGGAATGTAGGAAGGACAAGCTCGACGATTGGGCAGTAGGAAAACTGTGAACAAAGGGAGGATGATGAAAGAACAAAGGGAGGATGATGAAAGAAAGGGGATGTCCAAGAAGGGGGGAAGTTAAAACTGAATCTCGGAGAAGGAGAGGAAATGCTAGCCTACAGGATAGAGTTTTTGAAGCTACAAAAAGGTACCATGACGAAATTCCTTTGTAGATTCAAGAGGAGCTGATTAGGTTGGAACAAGAAGCAACAACATAGAGGGTGAAAATATCGATCATGACAGTATGAGTAAAATGGAAACCTTACACCCCTAACTCAGGCAAACTCGATCAGGATGGTGAACATATACTGGATAGTAAAATTCCTCTTGGGATGAGTGATCATAGATGATCAGGAGATGCAGTGGGATATACAACAATCACTAGACCACCTTTATGGGAACCTGTGACAAAATGATGGACGTCTTGTTAAGTTGGATCAGAGGCTAGCCCATTGGGAACAACACTTTGTCAAATAATCCACAACCTTCTGGGGACCATGTGAGTCCAATTTCGGTATCCGACTCCGACTTTGAGCCAATCCCCTGATCTTGAATGTTTGTCATATATGGTTTCTCTTTGTTATCAACATATGAATCTATCCAAATTGGAAGTAAACTTCGGATGATTTTTTTGTTTTTTGTTTTATCAATGCTATATTGTGTATGTCAATCTCAACTTGTCACTGGTTTTTTTTTTTTTTGGGTATAGTCAAATCTTCCAAGAAAGACCAAAAAACCCTTTATAATCCTCGATGTAAATTTTGACTTGTAATAATAAATTTTACTTTAAAAAATCAAATAACCCTAGTAACTCACTTATCATCTCATAAGTTCATTAAGTGAAGTGAAGGTGTGCCACTTCAGAAACTTACCTCATAACATCATTAAAAAATATATTAACTTAATACTCGGCTCCTTGTATTTGATTAAGTTAACATATATGATGATATCTAGAACTTTCATACGCCACCATAGAGTTCAAATAAGGGTACACCTTACCCCTATCGCTATTTTTTTTACTAGAAAGTCTTAATGGTTCTTTTGTACGATCGTTGAATAGTGAATCGTTAAATAGTGAACGTGAACTTTGTCATTATAATTAGTTTTGGTGGGTTAGTACTTTGTTTAGGTTACAAAAAGTAGGGATACCATTAAAGTTTTATGACATGTTCATTAGTTAATAATTTTGTACTAAAATATTATTTTTTAATAGACGACTGTAATTTAATTATAAAATTTATCTTAAAATATAAAAGTAAATGATTTTAAATTTAAATTTTGTAATTATATATATATATATATATATATATATATATATATATATATATAATTACAAAATTTAAATTTAAAATCATTTACTTTTATATTTTAAGATAAATTTTATAATTAAATTACAGTCGTCTATTAAAAAAAAGTAATATTTTAGTAATATATATATTTTAATGTAAATATAAATATTTTAAAATGATAAATTATCATAAATTTATTAATATATATTATTGGTAATGTCTCATTTTATTTAATTGTGGAGAGTATGGAATATAATTGAGCAAGGAAAATAATGCAATATCAAGGATTGATAATGTTTATGGTGGATTATTTTCACTTTAAGGTAAATATTTTTCTTTAAATATTTTTCATTTTTATTTATTTATTGGATATCACATTTTTATTTGAAAAACACGATGAAAAGTAATTGTTAATTTAGTTCATATCATTTATTAAAGTTGAAATATTTTCCAATCATGTCAAATATAACATAATGTAGGTAATTTGTTCAATGTTTTGGCAACTCGCCTACTTTAATAACAAATATGGGACACCATATAATAAGCCAATAATTGACTTATTTCTTTTTATATTGTTAATAAAATAATGTAATATTTAATATAGTCAATGATTTTTACTACATGAATATTTACCCCTTATCACACTTACCCATGTACCCATAACATAATGTAAGCTACATATAGCTAACTTGACCAATCCCTCTACCACCCACCCATGTGCCCATTTGAGTATCTCTCATTTTAACATGAAAATAAATGTGCACACTATGCCTATGGAGTTTTAATATTTCATTGTATGTACAAATCATCCAATCATTAAATTGAAGATAAGGCTGTCCACCAATGTTTTTTACCTTACACAATTTTGTACATATAGGTTATTTGGAAACCATAAGAAACGATGGAGGAATGTGGATGTCAAGATTTAATCTAGACTATTACATATATTCTTTGTTATTTCTTTGAAAATGATATGGATAAGTTTGGTCGACATATCTCCTGAAATTGAACTACTTTGCAACATGAAATTTAATTAGGCAGGTAAATCCCTGGTAGTATTTTCAAACCATGTAGTTTAAACAAGTCATAATTTTTCCTGGAAAACAAAAGAAATTCCAGCAAAAAATTTTGAAATTCCAAGTTACAACTGTTAAGCTTTAGGATTTTGGGTGCCCCAGGGATTCTTGATGGTGCTGAATCCATTT